>JAVTVY010012728.1:0-54242 GCA_036873755.1 Hanleya hanleyi
CAGTTAATAAGTGAGGGTCGCAGTTATTAACTAGGAGTATACCTCCGATGTCCCTTTTACGGCTCTGGAGTAAGAGGGACATGCTCCGATCGGCACTTATTAACTGGGGCCCCCAGTTATTAACTGCGACCCTCAGTTATTAACTGCGATCCGCACTTACTAACTGAGGGTCGCAGTTAATATGTGTGGGCCCCAGTTAATAAGTGCGGGTCGTAGTTAATAACTGGGAGTATATCTCCGATGTCCCTTTTACGGCTCCGTACGAATCAGATGAGGGCTTGCCTCAACACCAGTTTCTCATGACCTGGAGATGTGATCGGTGCTATCGTCTCCTCACATCAGTGGAGGGCTCGTCTCAACACCGGCTTATTACTTAGCGATGTGATTGGCGATAGATGATATTTAATTACTTTTGAAGCACATTACACTTTTGTTGTAATTTTTTTTCTGCTTATATGGACCCTGTGTCTGCGATAGATGATATTTAATTAATTTTGAAGCACAATACATCATGGATGCCTAATTCCATATAACAGTTCGAAACACAAAGCCATCGGCTGACTGGCCATTGTTGAGAGTTCCGTACACTATATATATATACCAGTACAGAATCCACGACACCTCGAGTGTCCTGGGGTGGTTACGTGAATGCACAAATTCATGCATATATGTGTATTTTAGTATACCGGTGTGCGGATGCATGACTATGGTCATTGATTGTTTGCTGTTGTTGATGCTTGCTGATGGCCAATGGTGATTGCTGATTGATGGAATATACAAGTTAATAACGAGACAAGTCTTGGAGTATATTCAATACTGTACTTTTGTAAGTGCAATCATTCCATTCCTGGTTTATGTTCACCTCATTATCCAATGCTTTCAAACTCCGACAAGAGGGTAGTATAGTACATTGGGGGAAATGATCTAAGCAGTTAGGAACGATATAGTATATATATATTTTTTTGCATATCAGCTTCCTTCCAATGCGGATTGTCATTTTATGTGTGAATAGATTTTCACCGCTTTTGATATTATATTAAGAGTATAATAAAAGTAAGCATAGTGTGTGACCATCTGTTTGTGGTTATACTGAGTTCGGTAACATTTGATAAAATCGACGAAACGAAAACGGCTAACAGACCAGGTTACAAGCGATTGGTTGAACATCAGAAAACGCAGGCGCAAAAGTCATTAACTGAAACCTATATAGTTGCAGATTATAGTCGATTTAATCCAAATGAAAACTGCTAAATCTCTGATTTGGTGACGGTTCAACAGTCTTGATGTGATGTGTGTCTGGTTTTAGATCCCCATCATATGCCTCTCGTAAACCCTTCTGGTAGTCTAGCAATCTTCAACTTCAGTTGTTGCTCAAGGAAATGATCTGATATTAAACCGAGCTGTTATACTGTCACTTTTCATCCAAATATTTATCCTGTGTTCCTTGAATTATGTTGCCTCGTGGCCTTCATTATCACTTAGACTTTATGCTAATCAAATTTCTTCCATGCTTACCACGGATCCTGACATCTTATCCATGGATTCTGACATCATGGAAGTTTCTCAAATAACTTCATTTTATCTTGGTTTGGCTGATCTTAAAAGGTTTCTATTGTATAGATAAAGAACGACAAGAATGTTTGTGAAACTGTCTGGAACTCTCGTCACAGTCCTTTGGCGCGATTTTACCTTTATATATCAAATTTAGAAGCGATGAAGTAATAATTGACCAGAGACATACATTAGAGGAACATCTTGTATCAATGGTTACAGTAGAGCAGCTCTGTAGAATCTCATATCATTCCCAAGGGCAAGAAAAGCTGACGGTCCCCATAGAGTATAAAGACTTGGTTCCGCCAAAAGGATTGGAATATATCCCCAGGGTGTCGCTTTGTACGATAGGGAGATCCAAAGGAAAAGACACATCTGAGGCAGCCGTTGTTAGGCCCTCGTCAAATTACTGGAGAGTACCATAGATTTAACAATTTTCAGCCGAAGTTAATCTGCTATCATCTGCACAGTGTAGGTTTCAGTTAATGAGTTTGGGACAATCGGGGCTTGTGTCTCTGATGTTTCACCAATCACCTGTTAATTGGTCTGTTATCCGCTTTCAATCCATCGATTGAACAGTACATAGCCACAAGAGGTCACAAATGAACCTGACACCCTGGACTGATAAGAATGTGTTTGAAGTGCGATCATCAAGGTCATATTCCATACAGTATGGGGATTACATGACTACATCAGAGAAATTGATCGTTCTGTCAACATACGGAACAGAAGCTAACAATTTATCTTTTGCTCAAAGGATATTTATAAAAATACTATTGATGTATTCCAGCAAAGTCCCTTGAGTAATTCTCTATAGATTTGGAATAAATAAAAAAACTTTGAAAATATTTCAGCATTGAACAGTTTGTCATAGGGTGCTAATATATATCCCCGTTCAGATGAATGGATGAAAAATACACTCGAATGTAGCATAAATTTCATCAATTTCTTATAAATTTGCAGTGAATAGCTTTTCATTGAAGAAAGCAGATTGGTGGTGAAAGGGAAGACGAAGTGAGATGGTTCACAAAATCAAACTCGCCTATACAGACTTTATGAATAGTGGGGGAGATTATGAGTTGATCACAGTTGACAATACAGATTTCAATAAACACTCTAAGAAGCCAGGGACATCGAAGTGTCAGTTATGGTGTAACAAGGATTCAAAGAAGCAATATAATTTCCTTTAATTCAAGCCTGCTAGCAAATGCAATTATCGCCGTGAATAAGTCGATGTGGGGTGTTCTATAAGACTCGGTACTATCATCTCCTCGCATCAGTGGAGAGTTCATCTCATCACCGGCTTATTACTTAGAGATGTGATAGGTGATACATGATATTTAATTAATTTTGGAGCACAATACGTCGTGGCTGCCTAATTCCGCATTACATCCGAAAATACAAGAGAACGACAGGTCTGTTGAACACCAGATAGAGTAGCTATTCGCCAGAGCAACCATGCAGCACTTCTTCCCGAATGTCGTTTAGAATCACACAAAATCTCTGCGCATGGCTATTAGTCATAAGTTGTTAGACATACACATAAACCAACTAGCAATTACACGAAAACTAGTCCGTCAAATCCAACATGGAGGATTGAGATTGTCATGTACGATGACGCAATCCTTGTTGAGGATTTTGACTCCGAAGAAAAGGTATCATTACGAACTATTGGCTAATTCTGTCTTTCAGTAATCTAGCTTTAAGTGGGACCTGTAATTATGTCAACTTGGCGAATAATAATTCCCATTTACAGATAGGTACTTTTTCCAACTCCGGAAACATTCGACTCAGAACTTGAAATAATCGAAAATCTTAGCATGTGATTGCAGGACCCATTGAAGAACCATGTACGAGACGACCAATCGACAGATCTGACCACCAATCTTAGACACAACATTAATTTGACGAAACTTCAGTGTGTAATGATTGTAGCGAATAGTATTAAATTCAGTTTACTTCAGTAACAATTAAAGCCAACCAAATCCATCCAAATATTATACGAAACATGCCTAATGAGAAAAGAACGTTGATTCACCGCCCTGTGAAGAAGACATCCTAAACTCAAACAAGTGACTGTGCTGGACTTAGCAGCCCGTAAGAGGATTTAGGTGAACATAATTAAATGGAACTAGACCATCCTATTTAGGTGGATCAGGGTTTGTCAAAAAATATGTTTCAGATGTTTCTGTGGATTTCGTCAACTAACCAAGAAAAAATGGGGCGAAAATTGGAAGATAAAAGACTATATTGAGGGTTTCAAATTAAGAAAATTTGGCCGACTTCTTCAGATATTACTAAACTATTTGATTCGTGGAGGAAGGCTTCCAAAAAGAAGATCCAATTAATTAATTTGTGACGATTCCAGTTTTTCATGCTAAATGGCTAGATATACTGTTACCGCCCAAAGGGGCGATATCGGACAGTGTTGACAAACGTCAAAGACAGGGTGCAGTAAAAGGTTTCAGGCGACAAACAGAGACTATAATCAATGGAGGAGCGGGATCTAGCTCAGATTTTTGTATCTAAAGTGACAATGAAACAGATTGATCAATCTCAAATCATAGCCCTGAGCAATAGAAGAAGTCGAAGTTTGCGACTTCCAAGAGGGATTGAATACATCCCCAGTAATAATTTGTGCAATGGTGAGATCTTAAAGCAGAACCAACAGGGGGGAATTCATGCATTAAAGTGTGGAAAAAATACCTTTTTTTTGTTTGAGGTATATCTAAGTTTAGGACGGAACACATGGCATTGTTTAGAGTTCAGTTATTTTATAGGCCGGGTCTCCAGTGTGGAGCAGCGTAGGGCCTATTAAATAACTGGCCTCGATACAATTCATGATGTTATACCACTAGATCGGTAATTGGTGTGTTTTTCTGGCATCGATCTGACAAAATGTTACTCAAAATAGACACGAGATCACACTCAAAGTTTATGTATGGTGAGAATGTAAACGTAAATTGACAATCTGATTTGGAAGTAAGGTCATATATACACAGAATATAATGCTATTAATTTATACTCTTTGTCACAAGGTATCGCTCCTTCATACCCAAGTTAATCTTGAATACTTATTCAAACATACATCGGCATGAATAGTTTGGCGATCTCTGAACCTCGAATGTACGGTACCGTATTCCATCACATGTCGCGTTATCAATTCGCGGTACCCGGTATATGACTACCTCGACAACATTGCAATTACTTGCTATGTTGAACCGTTGCAGACAAATACAAGGAAATAAGACGATAAGACGGTATAATCATTTATGGTGAGTTTAATGAACAAATCAGATTGATGCTGACAAAAGGATGGCGAAGAGAGAAAGTGTTCGCGAGAGCAACTCACCATGCAGCCTTCCCTTTCCTGGATGGCTTACAGAATCACACACAATCTCTGCGCATGCTTATTGGTTACGATTTATTAAGTAAACCACCTGGCATTCATGCGAAAAATAGTCTGTCAAATCCGACATACAACTCGGAACTTGAAATGATCGAACAGCTTAGCATGTGACTGCAAGACCCGATGAAGCATATACGAGCCCGTCAATCTAGCTCTGACCATAAATCTTAGACTCAGCATTCATTTGTGGAAAATTCAGTGTTTGAATATCGTTAAGTCTTTAACTATATAATGGAATATTGCAGTTCTGATCAGAAATGGTTACATCAAAGAATATGCCGGTAATTAAATTTACTTCAATTCCCTAACAGTTAAAGCCACCTAAATCCATCCAAATATACGAGAGGTGCCCGATCAGAAATGAAATTTGATCCACTGGCCTGCGAACGAGACGTCTCGAACTCGAACTGTGTTGCTCTGAGCAGCCTGTAAGAAGATTTAGGCGAGCTCAAACAAATGAAATAGACCGTCGTAATGGTACTAAAATTGTTTCAGAAGTCTTGTGAATTTCACTAACCAATAAGCAATGGAGTTAACACTGGAAGATAAAATCTTATGACGAGGGGTTTTAATTAAAAATTTTGACAAACAACCTCAGCTATTACTAAAGTCTGAAGTGTTTGAGTCATAGACAAACCCTTCCAAGAACAATCAAACCCAGATGCAATTAATTAATTTGTGAAGATTCCAGTATTTCATACTAAATGGATGCAATTCTGTGTAACATTTCACAGTGTTCATCAACGTCATAGAAAGGGTGAAGTAACAGGATACAGGCGACAAACAGGGACAATAATCATCATCGGAGTGTAATACAACACATCTATGTGTATCTGAAGAGGCAATGAAAAGTTTTGATCAATCTAGATCATTCCCCTTAGCAACGGAAGAAGTCGAAGATTGGAAGTCAAAAAGAGCGTAAACACATCAATGCTGAGATCTAAAAGAAGAACCAACAGGCGAAATTCATGCATTAAAGTGTGGAATCGTCACCAAATTGAGAGAAAAAATACTTTATTTTTTATTATGTAAGTCTGAGTTTAGGACAGAAGACATTGAATTGTGTACAGGTCAGCTATTATTTAGGCCGCTTCTCTGATTTGGAGCGGTGTAAGGCCTATATAATAACTGAGTTCTATAATGTTCAACCAAGAGAACGTGAATTTCTGCGTTTTCCTGGAATCGATATGACAAAATGTTACCGTACTCAAAATGGGCACACACACAAGATCACACTCAAAGTTTATGTTTTGTTAGAATAAACGTAAAATAAGAACCTGATTTGGAAGTAAGCTCATATACAAGAAATATAACGCTATTAATTCTATATACGCTTTCTCACAAGGTATCTTTCCGTGATGCTTAATATAAACTTGAATACTATTCAAACAAAAATCCATCTCTGAAAGTTGAAAGGATATTTGATTAAAGTAACATTTCACGTTATTTTACTCAGTCTGTGTAGCGTTTAATTTTTCTATAAATTGTAAGGCTATACACCTTCGACAACATTACAATTGCTTGTGATGTTGAACCATTGCGGACAAATGCACCGAAATAAGATGATAAAAATCTCGAAATCCCGCAGAAAAGTGAGTTGTAAATAGCCGGATTCGATCATTTAGGGTCTGTTTAATTAACAAACAAGATTGGTGGTGATGAAGTGACGGAGAAGAGAGAAAGATCTCCAAAATTAAACTCGTCTGAGTCTTTGAAAGATTATGAGTTGACAATACTGGTTTAATATCACTCCAAGGCGCTAATACCACAGTTTTGCTGTAACCAGGGCCGGAGGAAGCAATGTAATTTCCTTGAATTTTTTCCCTTGTCAAGATTGCTAGCGAATGAGTCGGTGTGGGTGTTTTACAAGACCCTGTGCTATCGTCTATCCACATCAGACGAGAGCTCGACTCAACACCGGCTTTTCATTACTTTAGAGATGTGATAGGTAATAGATGATATTTAATTAATTTTGGAGCATAATACATCATGGCTGCCTAATTCCAAATAACATTTCGAACTACAACGTCATCGGCTGACTGACCATTTGAGAGAGTTCCGCACACTATATATACACTCTCAAAACGCAAATGTTAAATTTAACATCTAGAGGGTTGGAGGAGGGAAAACATTTAGAAAGTGTTGTATTCACCACTTTTAAGTTTTAAATGCAACATTTTAAGCTGTTGCATCCAACACTTAAAAGTGGTGAAACAACACTTTCTAAATGTTTTCCCTCCTCCAACCCTCTAGATGTTAAATATAACATTTGCGTTTTGAGAGTGTACCAGTACAGAATCCGCGACATATCGAGTGTGCTGGGGTTGTTAAGTGAATGTACACATTCATACATATACATCTATTTTTACTATGTAAGTTGTAAATACCGGTGTGCGGATGACTATGGCCATTGGTTGTTTGTTGTTGTTGATACACTCTGATGACCAATGCTTATTTGGTTATGTTGATACAACTTGATGACCTGTGGTTGTTTGGTTCCGTTGATACACCAAAATGGCCAATTGTTGATTATATAGTTATGTTAATACACACTGATGGTTATTGGTTGTTTCGTGTTGTATATACACGCGAATAGTAATTCTCGTGCACATGTGGGCGTTGAGTGTGGCGAATCGAGTTTTCTTTGGACCGACGTCGTGTCAACAAAGCATGTTTGGTGCTATATTACAGAAAAAAAAGAAAAATCGGCATGGCGTCGTATATCCTGGACGGCGGACCTTCCCTGCACATTGAACATTATTTGCAATTTTGTCAACGTGATAAACCTATATAATTGATGTGACATGAAATATACAAGTTAATAACGAGACATGTCTTGCAATATATTCAATACCGTATTTTTGTAAGTGCAAACATCCCATTACTGGCTTGTGTTCACCAAGTATCCAATGCATCCAAACTCCGACAAGAGGATAGAATAGTACATTTGGGGGAGGCTATATGCAGTTAGTAACGATAGCATATTTATTGCTTTTTAGCTTCCTTTCAATGTGGTTTGTCATTTTATGTGTGAATAGATTTTCACCGATTTTGATATTATATTAAGAGTATAATAAAAGTAGGCATACTGTGTGACCATCTGTTTGTGGTTATACCGAGTTCGGTAACATTTGATAAAATCGACGAAATGAAAGCGGCTAACAGACCAGGTTACAGGTGATTGGTTGAACATCAGAGAAACAAGTCCTGGTTAGCGCGAAACTCATTAACTGAAATCTATACAGTTGCAGATAAAAGTCGATATACTCCGAACGAAAACTGCTGAATCTCTCTGATTTTCGCCAATGATTTGGTGACGGTTCAACATTTATGATGTGATGTGTCTCTGCTTTTAGATCTCCATCCTTTTGGTAGTCTAGCAATCTTCAACTTCTGTTGTTGCTCAAGGGAATAATTTAAGATTAAACCGAGCTGTTAATTTTTACTGTCGCTTTTGATGCAAATATTTACCCTATGTTCCTTGAATTATGTGGCCTGATGGTCTTTCCCAACCAATTCATTATCACTTAGACTCTATGTTAACAGTCAAAAATGAAACCTTTGAATCAAATTCCGTCTTCAAACTTAACCACTGATTCTGATATCATGGAAGCTGCTCAAATTAAATCATTTCTTCTTGGTTTGACTGATCTTAATACATTTCCTTTATAGATAAAGAAAGACAGGAGTGTTTGTGACACTGTCTGGAACTCTCGTCATAGTCCTTTGATGCGATTTTACCTTTATATCTCAAATTAAAAGTGATAAAGTTATAAATGAGCACAAATATAAAGATTTGGCTCCTTCAAAAGGGTTGGAATATAGGATATAGCTGTGTATGATAGTGAGATCCAAAAGAAGAGACACATCAGAACCAGCCGCTGTTAGGCCCTCACCAAATTACTGGAGAATACCAGAGGTTCAATAATTTTCTGTCGTTCTTAATCTACTATAATGTGCACAGTGTAGGTTTCAGTTAATGAGTTTGACAATCGGGACTGTTTCTCTGATGTTCCACCAATCACCTGTTAATTGGTCTGTTAACGGCCTTCACTCCATCGATCCGATAAACGGGGCATAGCCGCAAACGGATCACAAATGAACATGCTAACCTGGACTAAAAAGAATGTGTATAAAGTACAATCATCAATGTCATAGTCCATACATTTATATTGATTAAATGACATTTATCGCTTTGTCAACATCCTGAACAGAAGTAAACAATTTATTCCCACTCTTGCTCAAAGGATGTCTACAAAATGTCAACATTTTTGGAAATATTGATGTATTCCAGTTACGTCCCTTGAGTAATTCAGCATTAATGTCAAATAATTATACTTTGGCAATATTTCAGTACTGAGCAATTTATCATGATGTACTAATATAATATCTCAGTTCAGAGGAATGGATGGAAAATGCATCCGGATGTAGCATGCCAAATTCCCTGGAAATGAGTGGTAAATAGCTGTTCATTCAACAAAGCAGGTTAGTGGGGATAAAAGGGAAGACGTAAAGATATGGTTCACAAAATTAAACTCGCCTATACAGACTTTATGAATAGTGAGGAAGATTATGAGTTGACCACAGTTGACAATACAGATTTCAATAACACTCTAAGAAGCCAGTGACACCGAAGAGTCAGTTATGGTGTAACAAGGATCCAAAGAAGCAATATAATTTCCTTTAATTAAAAAAAGAAGAAAAAAAAGAGGCTTTATTTATAGTCGATATTACACTCTTAGACTCGGTGCTATCGTCTCCTCACATCAGTGAAGAACTCATCTCATCACCGGCTTTTCTTAAGAGATGCGATAGGGATAGATGATATTTAATTAACTTTGGAGCACAATATGTCGTGGTTGCCTAATTCCGCATTACACCCAGAAATGTAAGAAAACGACTCGTCTGTTGACCACCAGATAGAGTACAGTAACTATTCGCTAGAGTAACTCACCAGCTCTTCCTTCTCGAAAGGTCGTAATCACAAAAAGCTCTGCGCATGGTTATGAGACATTGACATAATCCAACTAGCAATTATGTGAAAACTTATCCGTCAAATCCAACATGGCAGATTGGGATTGTCGCGCGCGATCCTTTTTGACGATTTTGACGTCGAAGTCGAGGCATCATCTAGCTTCAAGTTGGACTTGTAATTATGTAAGCTGGGCGCATGATAATTTCAATTTTCATGTAATTTTTCCCCAATCTCAGAAAAATCAGACTCGGATCTTGAAATAATCGAACAGCTTAGTATGTGGGTGCACGACCCGTTGAAAACCCATATACGAGCCGGTTAGTCGACAGCAATCACCATAATCTTAGACTTAACATTTATTTGTGGAAAATTCCGTTGTTTGAATATCGTTAGGTCTTTTGATAAGTAGATATTGTATTATTAAATTTAGTTCAATTCAGTAACGATTAAAGCCAATCAAATCCATCCAAATATTATATGAAAGATGCCTAATCAGAAATGACTGTTGACTCACTGGCCTGTGAAGAAGATATCTCAAACTCGACCAAGTGACTGTGCTAGTCTTAGCAGCTCGTCAGAGGATTTAGGAGAACACAAATAAATAGAATTAGACCATCCTATATTCAGGTGGATCAGGTGCTTTGTCAAAGAATAATATGTTTCAGATCTTTTGTGGAATTTTCCAACTAACGAAGACAAAAATGGGGCAAATAATGGTAGATGAACGATTATGATGAAGGTTTTTCATTAAGAAAGTTTGACAGACATCCTCTGATATTACTAAAGTCTGAATGCTTGATTCGAAGAAGAAAACTTTTAAGATCAGTAAAAACAAAATCCATTTAATTGATTTGTGAATATTCCATTATTTCATGCTAAAGGGTTGGAAATTTTTAAACTGTCATGGCCCAAGGGTTCAACATTTGGGTTTACAATCGTAATAGAGAGGGTGCACTAATAGGCTACAGGCGCAAAACAGAGGCAATAATAACCGGAGGTTTGTAATACAGCACATATTTTTGTATCCAAAGTGACAGCCAAAAAGCTTGATCAATCTCACATCATTCCCGTAAGCAACAGAAGAAATCGAAAATTGCGACTTCCAAAAGGAAGGAAGCATGTAATGGTGAGATCTAAAAGAACGAACGGAATTCATGCGTAGAGGTATCCTTCACCAAATTGAAGAAAACAACTTTTTGATAAGAATTAAATCTGAGTATGAGACAGAACATATGGAATTGTTCCCTTTACTATGAAGCGTCGTGTCAGTATAATAACTGACCTCGACACAATTCCATGTTTTCTGATTATCTCTGATGTTCAACCACTCGATCGGTACCTGATGTGTTTTCCTGGCATCGATATGACAAAATGTTACTCAAAATGAGCGCATATACACAAGATCACAGCCAAAGTTTATGTATGGTGAGAATGTAAACGTAAAATGGCAATCTCAATTGGAAGTACGCTCACACACAAAAAATATATAATGCTAGTAATTTTATACTCCCTTTCTCACAAGTTATCGTAATTCCTTGACGCCGAATTGAAACTTCAATACTTATTCAAACATAAATCGGACATGCAAAGTTTGGACATCCCTGAACCTCGAAAGTGCTAGTTGTACCGTATTCCATTACAAGTCAAGTTTTTAATTGTGTGTACCCGGTGTATCATGTTCTTTTAACCGTAAGGTTATTGCACCACTTCTACATGATTACAATTACTTGTAATGTTGAACCATTGCAGACAAATACAAGGAAATAAGATGATAAAAACCCCGAAATCCTGCAGAAAAGTGAGTTGCAAATAGCCTGTGTGGAGGCTAAGAATGTCCGGTGGCTAAGAGTGTCCGGGTCCTATCTCCTAACCCAGCTAGGACACTTTTCTCCATATTGGGGACAAGTGTCCGTCCTTGGTGGCAATAGAAAAGGATTTGAAAAGGGACAATAATCACCAGGACATTCTTATCCATCACACCGTGTTCAATATTTGATGGTGTGTTTAACGAACAAGGTTGGTGGTGATGAAGTGACGACGAAGAGAGTGAGAGAGAGCTCTTCAAATTAAACTTGTCTTAGTCTTCGGAAGATTATGAGTTGATAAAATTGCATGGCTTAATAAACAATCTAAGAAGCCAATACCACCAAAGTGTCAGTTGTGCTATAACCAGGACCAGAGGAAGCAATGTAATTTCCTTTAATTTTTTTCCATTGACAATGATGGTTCGCGAATGCAATTATCGCCTTGAATAAGTCGGTATAGGTGTTTTAGAAAACCCTGTGCTATCGTCTTTCACATCAGATGAGCGCTCGTCTCAATATCGGCTTCTCATTACTTAGAGATGTGATAGGTGAGAGATGATATTTAATTAATTTTGGAGCACAAAACAGCATGGCTGCCTAATTCCACATAACATTTCGAGCTACAACTTCATCGGCTGACCGGCCATTGGGGAGAGTATTCCTCACACTATATATGTCAGTATAAAGAATCCCCGACACATCGAGTAGATGTACAAATGCATGCATATATTTCTATTTTAGTATTTACGTTGTTGATACGATACCGGTGTGCGGATGACTATGGCCATTGGTTGTTTGCTGTTGTTGATACACTCTGATGACCAATGCTTGTTTGGTATATGTTGATGCAATCTGATATAATTTGATTGCTTGTTTATGCTCTGACGACCAAAGGCTGTGGTTATTTGATACCATTGATACACAAAAAGGTCTGTGGTTAATTAGTTCTGTAAATACACCATGACGGTTATTGGTTGTTTGGTATTGTATATACAAGCAAATAATAATTCTCATATACATGTCGGCATCGGGTGTGAGAAATCAGGCTTCCTTCGGTCCGACGTCGTGTCAGCAAAGGATGGTTGGAGATTAAAAAAAAACAACTTTGCGTCGTATGTCCTGGACGACGGGCCTATCCGGGCCTCACAATTCATCAGCATTGAAAATTATTTGGAATCTTGTCAACGTGGTAACCCTATATGATTGATGTTACATTGATGGAATATACAAGTTACTAACAACACATGTCTTGAAATATATTTAATACTGTACTTTTGTCAGCGCAAATATTCCATTCCTGACTTGTGTTCACTGAGTATCCAATGCTTCCAAACTCCGACAAGAGGGTAGAAATGGTACATTGGGGAAAAGGATCTATGCAGATAGTAACAACAGTATATTTATTTGCAGCTGACTTCCAATGAGGATTGTCATTTTATGTGTTTATAGATTTTCACCGCTTTTGGTATTATATTAAAAGTAGGCATAGTGTGCGACCATCTGTTGTGATCATCCTGAGATCGGTAACATCTGATCAAATCGACAAAATGAAAGTGGCAAACAGACCAGGTTACAAGCGATTGGTTGAACATCAGAAAAACAAGCGCGAAAGTCATTAACTGAAACCTATACAGTTGCAGATTCTAGTCGATTTACTCCAAAACCGCTAAATTTCTGATTTTCGCCAATGATCTGGTGACTGTTCAACATTTATGATGTGATATGTCTCTGATTTTAGATCCCTATCCTCGACCTATCGCAAACTCTTCTGGTAGTCTAGCAGTCTTCAACTTCTGTTCTTGCTCAAGGGAATGATTTAAGCTTAAACCGACCTGTTTTACTGTCACATCTGATACAAATTATTATCCTGTATTCCTTGAATTATGCTGCTTCGTGGTCTTCCCAGCCGATTTACTATCACTTAGATTTTATTCTGTCAAAAATGAAACATTTGAATCAGATTCCCTCCATGTTTAACCACTGATTCTGACATCATTGAAGCTGCTCAGATTAAATCATTTCTTCTTGGTTTGACTGATCTTAAGACATTTCCTTTTGTAGATAAAGAAAGACAGGAGTATTTGTGACACTGTCTGGAACTCTCGTCATAGTCCTTTGATGCGATTTTACCTTTATATCTCAAATTAAAAGTGATAAAGTTATAATTGAGCAGAAACATTCATTGGAGGAACATCTTGTATCAATGGTTACAGTAGAGCAGCTCGGTAGAATCTCAAATCATTCCCCTGAGCAAAAAAAAAAAAGCTCAAGATCGCTATATAGAATATAAAGATTTGGCTCCTCCAAAAGGGTTGGAATATAGTATATAGCTGTGTACGATAGGGAAATCCAAAAGTTATCGGCCTTCACTCCATCGATCCGATAAACAGGTCTTAGCCACAAACGGGTCACAAATGAACATGATAATCCGGACTGAAAAGAATGTGTATAAAGTACAGTCATCAATGTCATATTCCATACATTTTTATTGATTAAATGACATTTATCGCTTTGTCAACATCCGAAACAGAAGCTAACAATTGCTCAAAGGATATATATATATAAAATATCAACATCTTTGGAAATATTGATGTATTCCAGTATAAATGTCCCTCGAGTATTTCCGTATCAATGTCAAATAATTAAACTTTGGCAATATTTCAGTATTGAACAATTTATCATGAGACACTAATATAATATCCCAGTTCAGATGAATGGATGGAAAATACATTCAAACGGAGCATGCCCATATTACTTATAAATGAGAGGTAAATAGCTGTTCATTCAGCAAAGCAGATTGTTGAGGATAAAAGGGAAGACGAAGAGAGATGGTTTACAAAATTAAACTCGCCTATACAGACTTTATGAAGAGTGGGGGAGATTATGAGTTGATCAGAGTTGACAATACAGATTTCAATAAACACTCTAAGAAGCCTGTGACACCGAAGTGTCAGTTATGGTGTAACGAGGAACGAAAGAAGCAATACAATTTCCTCTAATTCAGTCCTGCTAGCAAACGCAATTATCGCCATGAATTACTGTGCTATCGTCTACTCACATCAGTGAAGAACTCATCCCATCACCGGCTTTACTTGGAGATGGGATAAGTGATAGATGATATTTAATTATCTTGGAGCACAATATGTGGTGGCCGCTAATTCCGCATTACACCCAGAAATGTAAGAGAACGAGTCGTCTTTTGACCACCAGATAGAGTAACTATTCGCTAGAGCAACTTACCAACTCTTTCTTCCCGAAATGTCGTAATCACAAAAAAAGCTCAGCGCATGGTGAATGATCATGAGTTGTTAGACATTGGCATAAACCAACTAGCAATTATGCGAAAACTCGTCAGTCAAATCCAACATGGCGGATTGGGATTGTCGCGCGCGATCCTTGTTGAGGGTTTTGGACATCGAAGACAAGGCATCATCGCGAACTGTTGGCTGTTTGTGTTTCTCAACAATCTGGTTTCAAGTTGGACTTGTAATTATGTAAGTTTGGCGCATGATAATTCAAATTTTCATATAATTTGTTTCCAATCCCAGGAAAATCCGACTCGGAACTTGAAATTATCGAAAAGCTTAGTATGTGGTTGCACGACCCATTGAAGACCCATATACGAGTCGGGCAATCGACAGCACTGACCATTAATCTTAGACTCAACATTAACTCCGTTGTTTGAATATCGTTAGGTCTTCTGCTAAGTAAAGATTGTAGCAAAGTATATTATTAAATTTAGTTCAATTCAGCAAAGATTAAAGCCAATCAAATCCATCTAAATATTATACGAAAGATGACAGTTGACTCACTGGCCGATGAAGAAGATATCTCAAACTGGAGCAAGTGACTGTGCTAGTCTTAGCAGCCCGTAGGAGGATTTAGGAGAACACAAATAAATAGAATTAGACCATCCTATTCAGGTGGATCAGGTGCTTTGTCAAAGAATATGTTTCAGATTTTTGTGTGAATATTTTCAACTAACCAAAGAACAATGGGGGGAAAATGTTAGATAAAGATTATGATGGTTTTTTTTTATTAAGACAGTTTCTCTGCTATTACTAAAGTCTGAACCGCTTCATTCGTAGAAGAAGCTTTCAAGATCAGTAAAAACAAGATCCAATCAATTAATTTGTGAAGATTCCAGTATGTCATGCTACAGGGTTGGAAATCTATAAACTGTCAGTGTTCTCAAACGTCAGAGAGAGTGTGCACTAATAGGCTACAGGTTCTAAATACAGGCAATAATCACCGAATTATTGATTGCAATGCAACACATAAATTTGTATCCAAAGTGACAACGAAAAAGCTTGATCAATCTTAAATCATTCCCGTAAGCAACAGAAGAAATCGTAAATTGCGACTTCCAAAAGGAAGGAAGCATGTAATGGTGAGATCTAAAAGAACGAACGGAATACATGCGAAGAGGGATCCTTCATAACTAGTTATATTGTGTCCCAGTGCCGACGAAGGAACAGTGAAGAGAGAACTATCTCAAAAGTTAAACTCGTCTGATTCTTTAAGTAGATTATTAGTTGACAATACTGGTTTAATAAACACTAAGTGTCAGTCAAGATTGCTAGCGAATGCAATTATCGCCGTGAATAATTCGGTTTGAGTGTTTCATAAGACTCTGTGCTATCGTCCACCCGAATCTACGGAGCCGTAAAAGGGACATGCTCCGATCCGCACTTATTAACCCCCAGTTATTAACTGCGACCCTCAGTTATTAACCGCGACCCGCACTTACTAACTGAGGGTCGCAGTTAATAAGTACGGGTCGCACTTAATAAGTGCGGGTCGTAGTTATTAACTGGGAGTATACCTCCGATGTCCCTTTTACGGCTCTGGAGTAAGAGGGACATGCTCCGATCCGCACTTATTAACTGGGGCCCGCACTTAGTAACTGCGACCCGCACTTACTAACTGCGACCCTCAGTTAGTAAGTGCGGGTCGCAGTTAATAACTGAGGGTCGCAGTTAATAAGTACGGGTCGCACTTAATAAGTGCGGGTCGTAGTTAATAACTGGGAATATACCTCCGATGTCCCTTTTACGGCTCCGTACAAATCAGATGAGGGCTTGCCTCAATACCAATGGAGGACTCGTCTCAACACCGGCTTTTTTAACTTAGCGATGTGATAGGCGATAGATGATATTTAATTAATTTTGAAGCGCAATACATCATGGATGCCTAATTCCATATAACAGTTCGAAATACAACGCCATCGGCTGACTGGCCATTGGAGAGAGTTCCGCACACTATATATGCCAGTAGAATTCACAACACCTCGAGTGTCCTGGGATGGTTACGTGAATGCACAAATGCATGCATATATGTGTATTTTAGTATACCGGTGTGCGGATGCATGACTATGGTCATTGATTGTTTGCTGTTGTTGATGCTTGCTGATGGCCAATGGTGATTGCTGATTGATGGAATATACAAGTTAATAACGAGACAAGTCTTGGAGTATATTCAATACTGTACTTTTGTAAGTGCAATCATTCCATTCCTGGTTTATGTTCACCTCATTATCCAATGCTTTCAAACTCCGACAAGAGGGTAGTATAGTACATTGGGGGGAATGATCTAAGCAGTTAGTAACGATATAGTATATATATATTTTTTTTTTTGCATATCAGCTTCCTTCCAATGTGGATTGTCATTTTATGTGTGAATAGATTTTCACCGCTTTTGATATTATATTAAGAGTATAATAAAAGTAAGCATAGTGTGTGACCATCTGTTTGTGGTTATACTGATTTCGGTAACATTTGATAAAATCGACGAAACGAAAACGGCTAACAGACCAGGTTACACAAGCGATTGGTTGAACATCAGAAAACGCAGGCGCAAAAGTCATTAACTGAAACCTATATAGTTGCAGATTATAGTCGATTTAATCCAAATGAAAACTGCTAAATCTCTGATTTGGTGACGGTTCAACAGTTATGATGTGATGTGTGTCTGCTTTTAGATCCCCATCATATGCCTCTCGTAAACCCTTCTGGTATAGTCTAGCAATCTTCAACTTCAGTTGTTGCTCAAGGAAATGATCTGATATTAAACCGAGCTGTTCTACTGCCACTTTTCATCCAAATATTTATCCTGTGTTCCTTGAATTATGTTGCCTCGTGGTCTTCACTATCACTTAGACTTTATGCTAATCAAATTTCTTCCATGCTTACCACGGATTCTGACATCTTATCCATGGATTCTGACATCATGGAAGTTTCTCAAATAGCTTCATTTTATCTTGGTTTGGCTGATCTTAAAAGGTCTCTATTGTATAGATAAAGAAAGACAGGAGTGTTTGTGAAATTGTCTGGAACTCTCGTCACAGTCCTGCGGCGCGATTTTACCTTTATATCTCAAATTTAAAAGCGATGAAGTAATAATTGACCAGAGACATACATTAGAGGAACATCTTGTATCAATGGTTACAGTAGAGCAGCTCTGTAGAATCTCAAGTCATTCCCATGGGCAAGAAGTTGACGGTCGCCATAGAGTATAAAGATTTGGTTCCGCCAAAAGGGTTGGAATATATCCCCAGGATGTCGCTTTGTACGATAGGGAGATCCAAAAGAAGAGACACATCTGAGGCAGCCGTTGTTAGGCCCTCGTCAAATTACTGGAGAGTACCAGAGATTTAACAATTTTCAGCTGAAGTTAATTTGCTATCATCTGCACAGTGTAGGTTTCAGTTAATGAGTTTGGGACAATCGGGGCTTGTGTCTCTGATGTTTCACCAATCACCTGTTAATTGGTCTGTTATCCGCTTTCAATCCATCGATTGAACAGTACATAGTCACAAGAGGTCACAAATGAACATGACAACCTGGACTGATAAGATTGTGTTTAAGTGCGATCATCAATTTCATATTCCATACAGTATGGGGATTATACATGTCTACATCAGAGAAATTGATCGTTTTGCCAACATACGAAACAGAAGCTAACAATTTATCTTTTGCTCAAAGGATATTTATAAAAATACTATTGATGTATTCCAGCAAAGTCCCTTGAGTAATTCTCTATAGATTTGGAATAAATAAAAATACTTTGAAAATATTTCAGCATTGAACAGTTTGTCATATAGGGGGCTAATATATATCCCCGTTCAGATGAATGGATGAAAAATACACTCGAATGTAGCATAAATTTAATAAATTTCTCATAAATTTGCAGTAAATAGCTTTTCATTGAAGAAAGCAGATTGGTGGTGATAGGGACGACGAAGAGAGATGGTTCACAAAATTAAACTCGCCTATACAGACTTTATGAATGGTGGGGGAGATTATGAGGTGATCAGAGTTGACAATACAGATTTCAATAAACACTCTAAGAAGCCAGTGACACCGAAGTGTCAGTTATGGTGTAACAAGGATCCAAAGAAGCAATATAATTTCATTTAATTCAAGCCAGTTAGCAAATGTAATTATCGCCGTGAATAAATCGGTGTGAGGTGTTCCATAAGACTCGGTACTATCGTCTCCTCACATCATTGGAGGGCCCGTCTCAATACCGGTTTATTACTTGGAAAAGTGATAGGGGATATATGATTAACTTTGGAGCACGTTACATCGTGGCTGTCCAATTCCGCATTACATTCAGGAATGGAAGAGAACGACTCGTTAGTTGGCCACTAGATAGAGTGGCTAACATTAATCGCGAGAACAACTCACCAGCCCTTGCTTTCCCCGATGTTTTAATGATCATATACAAAACTCTCCGCGCATGGCTACTGGTTATGCTAGAAGTTATTAAACATATACATAACCCAACTAGCTATTCACGCAAAAACTAATTCGTCAAATTCAACATGACGGATTGAGATTGTCGTGCGTGATTAAACAATGCTTGTTAGTGATGTGGATATTGAAGATGAAGACAAGGGGTGAGTGAGTGAGTGAGTGAGTGAGTGAATGAGCGAGTGAATATGATTTAACGTCGCTTTCAACTATATTCCATTCATATTACGACGTTGGGTCCTATTCCTTTTCACACCCGGAACCCCACGTATAGGGTCCTATTCCTTTTTACACAAGTGGATGTCATCAGGACTCTCATCTGCGTTCAAGAAAACTGACCGCCGATATATTAATGTCAGAAGCCATATTAAAGGCATTCTTTATCTCTACTACATACAAGGAATATCATTCATGGGATGTTTCTTTGTTTATAGAGTTGCTTGAATTTCTCATTAAAAAATCTGTCTGAAATTTGGCACCACAATATATAAACAGCATAAAGGTATTCCAATGGGTTCTAATTGTGCACCCCTGTTGGCTGACCTGTATCTGTTCTCTTATGAATATGACTATATACAGGCGCTTTCAAAAACCGATCAATTCAAAGCCCGTTCCTTCTAATTCACCAAACGCTATATAGACGATCTTCTCGCTGTGGATAATCGCTATATAAATGACGCAGTGAAGGATATATATCCACCTTCACTGGATTGGAAGAAAACCTCAGATAGCCCTAACGGCACATCATATTTAGACCTTTTTTCTCGCCTAGTTTCATTTGCTAGATCCTGTGTAAATGTGACGATTTTAATCAACAGTCACAATGAAAAGGTGATTGAGATACATCATTCTCTAGATGACGGCTTTACAACGAACATCATATGGATTAAAGAATACTGATCAGCGATACGGATTTGATATTTTTGGAAAATCATGATGTCTTGCCGGCATCATTGAAAACTGTTGACCGCTTCTCTCCTGCAGGAAACTGGCCTATGTTTATGTATATGATTGTCTTTTTGAATTGAAATAGGTCTCTGGATTATTGACGCGGATATTATTTAATGGGCCATGGCTGAATAATGATTGACGGACCAGACGCTTGTAACTGGTAGAACATCGTAGAAACTGAAACCTATACAGTTATAGGTTATGGCCGATTTACTCCGAATTAAAACTGCTAAATCTCCTGCTGATTTTAGTGATTTGGTGAAGGTTCAACGCCTGTTATGGGATGTGTCTCTGATTTGAGGTCCTAGGCCTCCCTTCTCACAAATCCTTCTGGTGGACTAGCGATCAACTTATGTTGTTGCTCAAGGGAATGATTTGAGATTACTCCGGGCTGTTTTACTGTCACTTTTGATACAGATATTTATCCTGTATTCCTTGAATTATGTTACCTCTGGTTTTCGTCAACAGCCCACTCATTACGGACATTGACTCTATGATATCTGTGAACAACGAAACATTTGAACCATATTCCCTCCAGGCTTAACCACTGATTCTGATATGTATTCATTTTATCTTGATTTGACTGATCTTACTAGGTTTCCTTTGTTTATTTTTAGATCAAGAAAGACTTTTGGAATATAGAGGGATGTTAGTCAAACTGTCTGGATTAATTATTCTCTTTACAATCCTTTGAAGCTATTTCACTTTTATATTTGATGTTTACATGAAAAATTCTTTGTCTGAGGCGGTAATAAAATTATTTTTGTCAATCCAAAGCTGACAAAACCATATTTTTCTTGAAGATTATATATTGAAGTATCAACCTGTGAAAATGAAGATGGTCAGCTCAATAAATATGCATTTATGATTCATCAAAATATTAAGAGTATGAAGATTTTCTCTTGTCACAAAAATATGACACCTCAAACCAAAATCAAACTTGATACTTTCAAATGATCAAACTTCCTAATTTCTTGAGTAAAAATATAACTCTGGCTTGAGGTATCGTAGTTTTGTTACATAAGAAAATCTTCCCTATAAATGCCTCAAGAATTTCAAAATAGGCCACCTAGCACATTTTTATGAACCATAAATTCATTTTATATACAACTGATCATAGTAATTTATTTGAGGCTGATATTTCAGTGTGTATTCTTCAAGAAAACTATGTTCTGGATTGAAAAAATATATCAGTTTTATAACTGGCACACACAAAGCATCTTTGCGCATGTAAACGTCAGACATCCTTTCAAATTGACAAAGTGAGAAGTGACTAGAGACGTTCAGTGACGAAACATCTATACATATTGTATGAATGGTTACAGTAGTGCACACCTTAGAATCTCAAATCATTCCCCAGAGCAAGAAAGGTTGAAGATTTGGTTCCGGTCAAAGGGTGGAACCATATCCCCAGCATATAGCTGTATCATTATAGGGAGATTCGAACGAAGAGACACATCAGAGGGAGCCGTTGTTAGATCCTCGCCAAATTACTAGAAAGTACCAGAGATTTAATAAGTTTCACTTGAGTAAATCTGCTATCATATGCACAGTGTAGATTTCAGTTAATGAGTTTGGGACAATCAGGGCTTGTTTCTCTGATGTTCCACCAATCACCTGTTAATTGGTCTGTTATCTACTTTCACTCCATCTATCCGATAAACGGGGCATAGCCACAAATGTATCACAAAGGAACATGCCAAGCTGGATTCAAAAGAATGTGTTTGAAGTGCGATCATCAATGTCATTTTCCATTCATTTTTATTGATTAAATGACGTTCATCGTTTTGTCAACATCCGAAACAGAAGCAAACAACTTATCCTCTGTCTTGCTGAAAGGATATCTCTAAGAATGCCATCATCTTTGGAAATATTGATGTATTCCAGTAATGTCTCTCGAGTAATTACGTATCAATGTCAAATAATTATACTTTAGCAATATTTCATTGTTGAACAATTTATCATGATGTACTAATATAATATCTCAGTTCAGATGAATGTATGGAAAATGTATTCGGATATAGCATACCTGAATTCCTTAGAAATGAGTGGTGAATAACTGTTCAATGAACAGAACAGATTGGTAGGGATACAAGGGACGGCGAAGAGAGATGGTTCACAAAATTAAACTCGCCTATACAGACTTTACGAATAGTGGTGGAGATTATGAGTTGATCAGAGTTGACAATACAGATTTCAGTAAACACTCTAACAAGCCAGTAACACAGAAGTGTCAGTTATGGTCTAACAAGAATCGAAAGAAGCAACACAATTTGCTTTAATTCAAGCCTGCTAGCAACGCAATTATCGCCGTGAATAATTCGGTGTGGGGTGTTCTGTAAGACTCAGTGCTATCGTCTTTACTCACATCAACGGAGGACTCGTCTCAACACCGGCTTGTTACTTAGAGATGTGATAGGTGATAGATGATATTTAATTAAGTTTGGAGCAAAATACATCGCGGCTGCCTAATTCCGCATTACACCCAGAAATGCAAAAGAACGACTCGTCTATTGACCACCAGATAGAGTAGCTATTCGCGTTCGCGAGAACCTCCCTTCCCGAAATGTACGTTTGGTTATTGGTCATGAGTTATTTACATACATATAAAATAACTAGCAGTTGCGCAAAAACTAGTCCGTCAAATCCAACACGGCGGATTGGGATTGTCGTGCCCGATGAAGCAATCTTTGTTGAGGAATTGACACAGGAGAAAAAGCATGATTGCGAACTGTTGACCGCTTCTGTCTTTCAACAATATAGTTTAATTCTGATAATTCCAATTTTCAGAAAGTTTTCTTTTCTAATTCCAGAAACATCTGGGACCAATGGGTCAAACTTCGTAGGGACTTACAGAGAACTCAAGGAGGAAATAAGCAGATGAAACCAGTCAATGATCCAGCACTCTATGCTTCAGAAACACATTGACTGGACATTCAATCCTCCAGCAGGTTCACATCATGGGGGAATATGGAAACGTCAACTTCTTACTGTTCGAAAAGTGTTGGCGGGTCTTCTGACGAAGCAAACGCTGGATGACGACAATCTTCATACTGTGGGGCTAAGGTATCGTCAATGATCGTCCCATCTCTAGAGTATCCAATGATCATGGCGATCGGGAGGCTTTCACACGAAACCATTTGTTATTGCTGAAAGTAAGCCAAACCTAACAACCGATATGTTTGCCAGAGAGGACTTGTACGCCAGACACAGATGGCGACAAGTTCAGTATATGGGGGAAAAGTGAGTTCAGCCAAAACGGAACTTTGAAGTTGAGGATATCGTTTTTATTGTGAACAATTTTGTAGCTTTTTGCCAGATCGAAGAAAGCAGCGAACAGAGCAATTAACAGGCGATTGGTGGAACATTAGAGAAACAAGACCCGATTACTCGAAACTCATTAATTGAAACCTATACAGTTGCAGATGATGGTCGATTTACTCCGAATGAAAAATCTAAATTTCCTATTGATTTTCCTCAGTGATTTGGTGAAATTCATTATCACACTGACTCTATACATGATAACTTTCAACAATGAAACCTTGGAATCAAATTCCCTCCATGCTTAACCACATGCTTTCTGAAATCATGGAAGATTCTCAAATTAATTCATTTTATCTTGGTTTGACTGATCTTAAGAAGTTTCCTTTGTAGTTAAAGACAGACAAGATTGTTTGTGAAACAGTCTGGAAGTATAGTCACAGTCTTTTGACGCTATTTTACTTTTAATCTCAAATTTAAAAGTGATAAATTGGTAAGTGGTCAGAGATATCCATTAGAGGAATATCTTTTATCAATGGTTACAGTAGAGCAGCTCTGTAGAATCTCAAATCATTCCCCTCAGCAAGAAAAGTTGAAGATCTCCATATAGTGTATAAAGATTTGATTCCGCCAAAAGAATTGTAATATATCCCCAAGGTATAGCTGTGTGCGGTAGGGAGATCTAAAAGAAGAGACACACCAGAGGGAGTGGATGTTTTATACCCTCGCCAAATTACTGTAGAGTACCAGAGATTTAATAATTTTCAGTTGGAGTTAATCTGCTATCATCTGCACAGTGTAGGTTTCAGTTAATGAGTTTGGGACAATCGAGGCTTGTATCTCTGATGTTTCACCAATGACCTGTAAATTGGTCTGTTATCCGCTTTCATTCCATAGATCTGGTGAACAGAGAATATAGCTACAAACGGGTCACAAATGAACATGACAACCTGGACTGAAAATAATGTGTTTGACGTGCGATCATCAAGGTCATATTCCATTTCATCGATTAAATGACTACATCAAAGAAATTCATCGTTTGTCAACATCCGAAACAGAAGCCCACAATTTATCTTCTCTGTTGCACAAAGGATATCTATAAAAAATGTCAACATCCTTGGAAATATTGATGTGTTCCAGAAATGTCCCTCGAGTATAATTCCGTATAAATGTCAAATAATTATACTTTAGCAATATTTCATTATTGAACAATTCATCATGAGGTACTAATATAATATCCCAGTTCAGATGAATGGATGGAAAATGTATTCGGATATAGCATACCCGAATTCCTTAGAAATGAGTGGTGAATAACTGTTCATTAAACAGGGCAGATTGGTGGGGATAAAAGGGACAACGAAGAGAGAGGGTTCACAAAATTAAACTCGCTTATACAGACTTTATGAATAGTGGGGGAGATTAGGAGTTGATCAGAGTTGACAATACAGATTTCAATAAACACTCTAAGAAGCCAGTGACACCGAAGTGTCAGTTCTGGTTACAAGCGTCTGGTCCGTCATTCATAATTCAGCCGTCGTCCATTAGAGAATATTCGCGTCCATAATCCAAAGACCTATTCTATATTCCATATAACAGTATTAGCACCAAATTCAAAAAGACAATCATAGTATACATACACATAGGCTTGTTTCCTGCAAGAGAGAATCGGTCAACAGTTTTCAATGATGCCGGCAAGACATCATGATGTTCCAAAAATACCAAATCCGTATCGCTGATCAGTATTCTGAATCCATAATATTCGTTGTAAACTCGTCATCTAATGAATGATGTATCTCAGTCACGCTTTGACTGTGACTGTTCATATGAGTACCATGAGGATCTTGAAGTACATGGGTTCATACGGCCCCTAGCCCCGGGTTGAGCGGAATTAGACACAAGTTACGAAACGTAACGCCATAGATCTTGCACGCTACGCTCGTATTTTGCTATCAGTATGCGATATGTATCGCCAAATTTGAGAAACTTTGAGTGGAGGCGCTTGGTGGTGTAGCCCTGTTTTATAAGTTTCTGCAACAATGTTTTGTGATGTTGATTCAAATCGTCACATTTAAAACCGGATCTAGCAAATGCTATTAGGCGTGATATGTATACGCCATATGCAGGTCCCACTAGAATATTACTGTCCAGAAAGGGATAGTTTACGATGTCGAAATTGTAATGATCTCTTTTGTCATACAGCCGACGAGAGAGAAGGCCTGCTTCATTTTTATAGAGATATAGGTCTAAATACGATGTGACTGTAGGGTTATCTGTAGTTTCCTTCAAATCCAGTGAAGGTGGATATATATCCTTCACTGCGTCATTTATATAGCGATTATCCACAGCGAGAAGATCGTCTATATAGCGTTTGGTGAATGAGAAGGAACGGGCTTTGAATGGATCGGTTTTTGAAAGCGCCTGCATATAGTCATATTCATAAGAGAACAGATATAGGTCAGCCAATAGGGATGCACAATTAGTACCCATTGGAATACCTATATGCTGTTGATATATTGTGTTGCCAAATTTCACATAGATATTTTTAATGAGAAATTCAAGCAACTCTATAAACAAAGAAACATCCCATGAATGATATTTCTTGTATGTAATAGAGCTAAAGAATGCGTTATGGCTTCCGACATTAATATATCTACGATCAGTTTTCTTGAACACAGATACTATTAATGAACTTAGACGGTCAATAAGGTCCTGTTGAGGGATTGTGGTATAGAGAGCCGAGAAATCCCATGTGGATACATGTCTATACGGTATGCGACCTTTAGCATCAAGTTCTTCCGTAAGACATTTTTAGTTTTTCAATATCCACATACATTCAACGCCAGAGTTTTTAGAAATAGTGGCGCAATACCTTTCCCAAAATGCTTTTACCTCCTGAAGGGCCCTCGTCAACAGGGTTGAAAGAAGCTTGGTGGTGCAGCTTCTAGCACCAGCTATGAATCTAGCTTTGTATGGTGATCTATGCATTTTGGGAGTCCAGTATATTTTTGGTATATCGTTATGTTTGGTTGGAAGACAAATACCTCTTTCCTTGAGAAACGTTTTGTGATTGTTAAATAAATTTTGAGAGTAAGTAGACGTATTTGATGACGATATGTTTACACTCAATTCTTCAACCAGCACCTGGTAATAGTAATATTTACATATGAATATTATATTATTTGGAGCTTTGTCTGTTGGGACTATGACGAATTTACTCTGGAGATTTGCTAAAACTTCTTGCGAACTGAGGTTTCTCAGTACTTGTTTTGCTTGGGGAAGTATAGTTCTGTCAGTATGTCGGATTGTTTCAATGGCTCTATTCTTGGTGAAGTCCAGCCAGTCAGCGAGTACTGTAGGCTGAAATTCTTCAAAACCTACGAGTACTGTAGGCTGAAGACATTCTGTTCCAGTGAAGTCAGGACTATCTTCTGATCGGTAATCAGGTTTATTCTTCTCGGCTCTCTATATTTAGGTCCCTTCATCAGGAGTGTTTCAAGGTTTATATCACTTACTACATCAAGGTTACCAGTCACAATATGTTTCCATAGTGTATAGATGAAGTTCGAAGATTCACAATCACAACTATAGCCTCCTGTAGTTGTGATTTCTATAGGAAATACAACTACAGGAAGGCTATAGACTGTTATGGCCCAAGGGTGCACAATCGTCATAGAGAGGGTGCACTAATAGGCTACAGGCGGCAAACAGAGCCCATAATCATCTGATAAATCTCAAGTCATTCCTTGAAATCTCCCCCGCTTCTTTGTGAAAAGGAAGCATGTAATGGTGAGATCTAAATGACGAACCAACAGGCGAAATTCATGCTGTGGGGAACCTTCCCCATAAATGCGGGCAAAAACTGTTCGATTTGATTTAAATCTGTAGATCTCCGAACCTCGAAAGTTTTAACTATACCGTGTTCCATTACATGTCGCGTTATTAATTCTGTGTACCCGGCCAATGTCATATAAACCAGGAGGCTATCGTACCACTTCGCCAACAATACAATAACTTATGTTGAACAATCGCAGACAAATCCAAGGAAATAAGATGATAAAAATTCCGAAATGCTGCAGAAAATATGCAGTTGTAAATAGCCGGGTTCAATCATTTATGGTGTGTTTAATGGGCAAACAAGATTGGTGGTGATGAAGTGAAGACGAAGAGAGAAACATCTCTAAATTAAAGTCGTTTTAGTCTTGGGAAGATTATGAGTTGACATTACTGGTGTAATAAGCACTCTAAGAAGCCAATGCCGCCAAAGTGTCAGTTGTGCTATAACCAGGGCTAGAGGAAGCAATGTAATTTCCTTTAATTTTTTCCCTTGTCAAGATCGCTAGCGAATGCAATTATCGCCGTGAATAAGTCGGTGTGGGTGTTTTAGAAAACCCTGAGCTATCGTCTCCCACATCAAATGAGGGCTCATCTCAACATCGGCTTCTTATTACTTCGAGATGTGATAGCTGGTAGATGATATTTAATTAATTTTGGAGCAAATACATCATGGCAGTCTAATTACAAATAACATTTCTAACTACAACGCCATCGGCTGACTGGCTGTTGGAGAGAGCATTTCACACACTAAAAGTTAAAATGCAGGTATAGAATCCACGGGGTTCAGTGAATGCACAAATGCATGTATGCCGCTATTAGTTAGCGCTTGTTTATGCGCTATGTACCGAAATGCAGATGCCTATGGTCATTGGTTGTTTACTTTTTATGCCCGTTTATGGTTTTTTGGTTGTTTGCCGTTGTTGATACATTGCAGTGGGTTGTTTGCTGTTGTTACACACAGATGGCCAATGGTTGCCCAATGGCTGCGGTTTAGTTCTGTTGATAAACGCGATGGTCATTAATTGTTTGCTAATGATGATACACCATGATGGTCATTGGTTGATTTGTGTCGTTGGTACACCCTGGTGACCTTTGGTTGTTTGGTCCTTTGTATATAATACACTCTGATTGCCATTGGTTGTTTGGTTATGTTGCTATATACACCCTGATAACGTTTGGTTGGTTTTTTTTTTTATTTTTTATAAACTCTGATGGTCAGTGGTTTTTTTCGTTCCATAGATACACTCTTATGTATCGGTTGTTTTGTTTTGTATGTACACGTGAATATTCATTCTCATACACCTCGGCGTTGGGTGTGACAATTCGGGTTTCTTTGGGTCTGACGTCATATCAGGTCAGCAAAGGACGAAAATCGGCTTTGCGTCGTATGTCCTGGACGGCGGGCCTACGTTGGCCTACAATTCACACGCATTGAGGATTATTTTTCCAATTCCCAAGAGGGCAGAATAATACATTGAGTGGGGATAAGGATCTATGATGTTAGTGTCATTATAGTATATTGATGAATATCATCTTCCTTCCAAATTGGGTTGTTAACTTACGTATGAGTATATACGTTTTCACAGCTTTTACAACAAAGAGAAAATTCTAATAATTTATAAAAATAGGAGTAACAATTCTGACACAAATTCCAGAGAAAACATGATTGTGATAAAAATTCCAATAAACTTGAACATAGAGTGTGACCTTTAGCTTGGATGAAAGGAAAGACGAAGAGAGATGGTTCACGAAATTAAACTCGCCTATACAGACTTTATGAATAATGGGGGGGATTATGAGTTGATCAGAGTTGACAATACAGATTTCAATAAACACTCTAACAAGCCAGTAACACCGAAGTGTCAGTTATGGTCCAACAAGAATCGAAAGAAGCAGCACAATTTGCTTTAATTCAAGCCTGCTAGCAAACGCAATTATCACCGTGAATAAGTCGGTGTGGGGTGTTCTGTAAGATTCAGTGCTAACGTCTTTACTCACATCAACGGAGGACTCGTCTCAACACTGGCTTATTACTTAGAGATGTGATAGGTGATAGACGATATTTAATTAAGTTTGGAGCAAAATACATTGTGGCTGCCTAATTCCGCACTACACCCAAAAATGCAAAAGAACGACTCGTCTATTGACCACCAGATAGAGTACATGTAGCTATTCGCGTTCGCGAGAACAACTCACAGGTCCTCCCTTCCCGAAATGTCGTTCATAATCACACAAACTCTGTACGTTTGGTTATTGGTCATAAGTTATTTACATACATATAAAATAACTAGCAGTTGCGCAAAAACTAGTCCGCCAAATCCAACACGGCGGATTGGGGTTGTCGTGCGCGATGAACCAATCTTCGTTGAGGAATTGACACAGAGGAAAAAGCATCATTGCGAACTGTTGACCGCGTCTGTCTTTCAACAATATAGTTTAATTCTGATAATTCCAACTTTCGGAAAGTTTTCTTTTCTAATTCCAGAAACATCAGGGAGCAATGGGTCAAACTTCGTAGGGACTTACATAGAACTCAAGGCGGAAATAAGCAGATGAAACCAGTCAATGATCCACCACTCTATGCTTCGGAAACACATTGACTGCACATTCAGTATGGAAACGTCAACTTCTTACTGTTCGAAAACTGTTGGCGGGTCTTCTGACGAAGCAAACGCTGGATGTCGATAATCTTCATACTGTGGAGTCTATCGTCAGTGATCGTCCCATCTCTAGAGTATTCAATGATCATGGCGATCTAGAGGCTTTCACACCAAACCATTTGCCACTGCTGAAAGTAAGCCCAACCTACCAACCGGTATGTTTGCCAGAGAGGACTTGTACGCCAGACACAGATGGCGACAAGTTCAGTATATGGGGGAAAAGTGGGTTCAGCCAACACGGAACTTTGAAGTTGAGGATATCGTTTTGCTTGTGGACAATTTTGTAGCATTTTGCCAGATCGAAGATAGCAGCGAACAGACCAATTAACAGGCGATTGGTGGAACAGTAGAGAAACAAGACCCGATTACCCGAAACTCATTAATTGAAACCTCTACAGTTGCAGATGATGGTCGATTTACTCCGAATGAAAAATCTAAATTTCCTATTGATTTTCCTCAGTGATTTGGTGAAATTCATTATCACACTGACTCTATACATGATAACTTTCAACAATGAAACCTTGGAATCAAATTCCCTCCATGCTTAACCACATGCTTTCTGAAATCATGGAAGATTCTCAAATTAATTCATTTTATCTTGGTTTGACTGATCTTAAGAAGTTTCCTTTGTAGTTAAAGACAGACAAGATTGTTTGTGAAACAGTCTGAAAGTATTGTCACAGTCTTTTGACGCTATTTTACTTTTAATCTCAAATTTAAAAGTGATAAATTGATAAGTGGTCAGAGATATCCATTAGAGGAATATCTTTTATCAATGGTTACAGTAGAGCAGCTCTGTAGAATCTCAAATCATTCCCCTCAGCCAGAAAAGTTGAAGATCGCCATAGTGTACAAAGATTTGATTCCGCCAAAAGAATTGTAATATATCCCCAAGGTATAGCGGTGTGCGGTAGGGAGATCTAAAAGAAGAGACACATCAGAGGGTGTGGATGTTTCATACCCTCGCCAAATTACTGTAGAGTACCAGAGATTTGATAATTTTCAGTTGGAGTTAATCTGCTATCATCTGCACAGTGTAGGCTTCAGTTAATGAATTTGGGACAATCGGGACTTGTGTCTCTGATGTTTCACCAATCACCTGTTAGTTGGTCTGTTATCCGCTTTCATTCCATACATCTGGTGAACGGAGAATATAGCCACAAACGGATCACAAATGAACATGACAATTAACCTGGACTGAAAATAATGCATTTGACGTGCGATCGTCAATGTCATATTCCATTTCATTGATTGAATGACTACATCAAAGAAATTCATCGTTTGTCAACTTTCGAAACAGAAGCCAACAATTTATCTTCTCTGTTGCACAAAGGATATCTATAAAAAATGTCAACATCCTTGGAAATATTGATGTGTTCCAGTAATGTCCCTCGAGTATAATTCCGTATAAATGTCAAATAATTATACTTTAGCAATATTTCATTATTGAACAATTCAACATGATGAATGGATGGAAAATGTATTCGGATATAGCATACCCGAATTCCTTAGAAATGAGTGGTGAATAACTCTTCATTAGATTGGTAGGGATACAAGGGACGACGAAGAGAGGTGGTTCACAAAATTAAGCTCGCCTATACAGACTTTATGAATAGTGGAGAAGATTATGAGTTGATCAGAGTTGACAATACAGATTTCAATAAACACTCTAAGAAGCCAGTGAAATCGAAGTGTCAGTTATGGTGTAACAAGAATCCAAAGAAGTAATATAATTTCCTTTAATTCAAGCCTGCTAGTTCTATAAGACTCGGTGCTATCGTCTACTCCCATCAGTGAATACCTCATCTCATCACCGGCTTTACTTGGTGATGTGATAGGTGATAGATGATATTTAAATAATTTTGGAGCACAACATGGCTGATTGAGATTGTCGATGAAGCAATCTTTGTTGAGGATTTTGACGCCGAAGACGAGGCGTGCTTGCGAACTATTGCTGCTTCTGTCTTTCAACAATTTAGCTTGATGTTGGACCTGTAACCAGCGTTTTCAAACCAAATTGATTTGGTTTGAAAACCATGTTAGTAACTACCGCGGAACGTCACCAGCTAATAAACAAAGAAGTTGTTATCTATAATAATTTGTTTCTTTACTAGTTTGTGTGGATATATGTCTGTACGGGATGTGTCCTTTCGCATCAAGTTCTTGCGTAGGACATTTTGAGTTTTTCATTGTCTACATACATTCAACGCCAAAGTTTTCAGAAATAGTGACGCAATACCTTGACCTAAAGTTTTTTACTTCCCGAAGGGCTCTTGTTAAAAGGATTCAAAGAAGCTTAGTGGTGCAGCTTCTAGAACCAGAGTTTAGCTTTGAATGGTGGTTTATGTATTTTGGGGGTCCAGTACACTTTCGGTATATCGTTATGAGTGGTTGGAAGACAAATAGCACATTCATGGAGAAACAGTTTGTGGTTGTTAAATAAATCTTTCAGAGAGAATGCAGCTTGGGAGTAAGTGGACGTATTCGATGATAGTGTGCTTTTGCTCAATTCCTAACCAGTACTGGTAATAGTAACATTTACATATGAATATTATATTATTTGGAACTTTGTCTGCTGGGACTATGACGAATTTACTCTGGAGATTTGCTAAAACTTCTTGCGAACTGAGGTTTCTTAGTACTTGTTTTGCTTGGGGAAGTATAGCTCTGTCAATATGGCGGATTGTTTCAATGGCCCTATTCTTGGTGAAGTCCAGCCAGTCAGCGAGTACTGTAGGCTGACATTCTTCAAAACCTACGAGTACTGTAGGCTGAAGACATTCTGTTCCAGTGAAGTCAGGACTATTTTCTGATCGGTAATCAGGTTTATTCTTCTCGGCTCTCTATATTTAGGTCCCTTCATGAGGAGTGTTTCAACGTTTATATCACTTACTACGTCAAGGTTACCAGTCACAATATGTTTGCATGTTGTAGAGATGAAGTTCGAAGATTCACAATCACAACTATAGCCTCCTGTAGTTGTGATTTCTATAGGAAATACAACTACAGGAAATCCATAGACTGTTATGGCCCCCTAGGGTGCAAAATTTTACAGTGTTCACAATCGTTATAGAGAGGGTGCACTAATAGGCTAAAGGCGGCAAACAGAGCCCATAATCATCGGCAGAGTGTAGTAGAACACATACATTTGTATTCAAAAGTGACAATGAAAAAGCTTGATCAATCTCAAGTCATTCCTTGAAAGCTCCTCCGCTTTCTTGTGAAAAGGAAGCATGTATATAATGGTGAGATCTGAATGACGACCCAACAGACGAAATTCATGGTGTGGGGAACCTTCACCATAAATGCGGGCAAAAACTGTTCGATTTGAATTAAATCTGTAGATGTCTGAACCTCGAAAATATTAACTATACCGTGTTCCATTACATGTCACGTGATTAATTCTGTGTACCCGGTATATGTCCTATCAACCTTAAGGTTATCGTACCACTTCGACAACATTACAATAACTTATATTGAACAATTGCAGACAAATGCACGGAAATGAGAAGATAAATATCCCGAAATCATGCAGAAAACATGCAGTTGTAAATAGCCGAGTTGAGTGGGGATAAGGATCTATGATGTTAGTGTCATTATAGTATATTGATGAATATCATCTTCCTTCCAAATTGGGTTGTTAACTTACGTATGAGTATATACGTTTTCACAGCTTTTACAACAAAGAGAAAATTCTAATAATTTATAAAAATAGGAGCAACAATTCTGATACAAATTCCAGAGAAAACATGATTGTGATAAAAATTCCAATAAACTTGAACATAGAGTGTGACCTTCAGCTTGGATGAAAGGGAAGACGAAGAGAGATGGTTCACGAAATTAAACTCGGCTATACAGACTTTATGAATAGTGGGGGAGATTATGAGTTGATCAGAGTTGACAATACAGATTTCAGTAAACACTCTAAGGAGCCAGTAACACTAAGTGTCAGTTATGGTCCAACAAGAATCGAAAGAAGCAGCACAATTTGCTTTAATTCAAGCCTGCTAGCAAACGCAATTATCGCCGTGAATAAGTCGGTGTGGGGTGTTCTGTAAGATTCAGTGCTAACGTCTTTACTCACATCAACGGAGGACTCGTCTCAACACCGGCTTGTTACTTAGAGATGTGATAGGTGATAGATGATATTTAATTAAGTTTGGAGCAAAATACATCGCGGCTGCCTAATTCCGCATTACACCCAGAAATGCAAAAGAACGACTCGTCTATTGACCACCAGATAGAGTAGCTATTCGCGTTCGCGAGAACCTCCCTTCCCGAAATGTACGTTTGGTTATTGGTCATGAGTTATTTACATACATATAAAATAACTAGCAGTTGCGCAAAAACTAGTCCGTCAAATCCAACACGGCGGATTGGGATTGTCGTGCCCGATGAAGCAATCTTTGTTGAGGAATTGACACAGGAGAAAAAGCATGATTGCGAACTGTTGACCGCTTCTGTCTTTCAACAATATAGTTTAATTCTGATAATTCCAATTTTCAGAAAGTTTTCTTTTCTAATTCCAGAAACATCTGGGACCAATGGGTCAAACTTCGTAGGGACTTACAGAGAACTCAAGGAGGAAATAAGCAGATGAAACCAGTCAATGATCCAGCACTCTATGCTTCAGAAACACATTGACTGGACATTCAATCCTCCAGCAGGTTCACATCATGGGGGAATATGGAAACGTCAACTTCTTACTGTTCGAAAAGTGTTGGCGGGTCTTCTGACGAAGCAAACGCTGGATGACGACAATCTTCATACTGTGGGGCTAAGGTATCGTCAATGATCGTCCCATCTCTAGAGTATCCAATGATCATGGCGATCGGGAGGCTTTCACACGAAACCATTTGTTATTGCTGAAAGTAAGCCAAACCTAACAACCGATATGTTTGCCAGAGAGGACTTGTACGCCAGACACAGATGGCGACAAGTTCAGTATATGGGGGAAAAGTGAGTTCAGCCAAAACGGAACTTTGAAGTTGAGGATATCGTGTTTATTGTGAACAATTTTGTAGCTTTTTGCCAGATCGAAGAAAGCAGCGAACAGAGCAATTAACAGGCGATTGGTGGAACATTAGAGAAACAAGACCCGATTACTCGAAACTCATTAATTGAAACCTATACAGTTGCAGATGATGGTCGATTTACTCCGAATGAAAAATCTAAATTTCCTATTGATTTTCCTCAGTGATTTGGTGAAATTCATTATCACACTGACTCTATACATGATAACTTTCAACAATGAAACCTTGGAATCAAATTCCCTCCATGCTTAACCACATGCTTTCTGAAATCATGGAAGATTCTCAAATTAATTCATTTTATCTTGGTTTGACTGATCTTAAGAAGTTTCCTTTGTAGTTAAAGACAGACAAGATTGTTTGTGAAACAGTCTGGAAGTATAGTCACAGTCTTTTGACGCTATTTTACTTTTAATCTCAAATTTAAAAGTGATAAATTGGTAAGTGGTCAGAGATATCCATTAGAGGAATATCTTTTATCAATGGTTACAGTAGAGCAGCTCTGTAGAATCTCAAATCATTCCCCTCAGCAAGAAAAGTTGAAGATCTCCATATAGTGTATAAAGATTTGATTCCGCCAAAAGAATTGTAATATATCCCCAAGGTATAGCTGTGTGCGGTAGGGAGATCTAAAAGAAGAGACACACCAGAGGGAGTGGATGTTTTATACCCTCGCCAAATTACTGTAGAGTACCAGAGATTTAATAATTTTCAGTTGGAGTTAATCTGCTATCATCTGCACAGTGTAGGTTTCAGTTAATGAGTTTGGGACAATCGAGGCTTGTATCTCTGATGTTTCACCAATGACCTGTAAATTGGTCTGTTATCCGCTTTCATTCCATAGATCTGGTGAACAGAGAATATAGCTACAAACGGGTCACAAATGAACATGACAACCTGGACTGAAAATAATGTGTTTGACGTGCGATCATCAAGGTCATATTCCATTTCATCGATTAAATGACTACATCAAAGAAATTCATCGTTTGTCAACATCCGAAACAGAAGCCCACAATTTATCTTCTCTGTTGCACAAAGGATATCTATAAAAAATGTCAACATCCTTGGAAATATTGATGTGTTCCAGAAATGTCCCTCGAGTATAATTCCGTATAAATGTCAAATAATTATACTTTAGCAATATTTCATTATTGAACAATTCATCATGAGGTACTAATATAATATCCCAGTTCAGATGAATGGATGGAAAATGTATTCGGATATAGCATACCCGAATTCCTTAGAAATGAGTGGTGAATAACTGTTCATTAAACAGGGCAGATTGGTGGGGATCAACGAAGAGAGATGGTTCACAAAATTAAACTCGCTTATACAGACTTTATGAATAGTGGGGGAGATTAGGAGTTGATCAGAGTTGACAATACAGATTTCAATAAACACTCTAAGAAGCCAGTGACACCGAAGTGTCAGTTCTGGTTACAAGCGTCTGGTCCGTCATTCATAATTCAGCCGTCGTCCATTAGAGAATATTCGCGTCCATAATCCAAAGACCTATTCTATATTCCATATAACAGTATTAGCACCAAATTCAAAAAGACAATCATAGTATACATACACATAGGCTTGTTTCCTGCAAGAGAGAATCGGTCAACAGTTTTCAATGATGCCGGCAAGACATCATGATGTTCCAAAAATACCAAATCCGTATCGCTGATCAGTATTCTGAATCCATAATATTCGTTGTAAACTCGTCATCTAATGAATGATGTATCTCAGTCACGCTTTGACTGTGACTGTTCATATGAGTACCATGAGGATCTTGAAGTACATGGGTTCATACGGCCCCTAGCCCCGGGTTAAGCGGAATTAGACACAAGTTACGAAACGTAACGCCATAGATCTTGCACGCTACGCTCGTATTTTGCTATCAGTATGCGATATGTATCGCCAAATTTGAGAAACTTTGAGTGGAGGCGCTTGGTGGTGTAGCCCTGTTTTATAAGTTTCTGCAACAATGTTTTGTGATGTTGATTCAAATCGTCACATTTAAAACCGGATCTAGCAAATGCTATTAGGCGTGATATGTATACGCCATATGCAGGTCCCACTAGAATATTACTGTCCAGAAAGGGATAGTTTACGATGTCGAAATTGTAATGATCTCTTTTGTCATACAGCCGACGAGAGAGAAGGCCTGCTTCATTTTTATAGAGATATAGGTCTAAATACGATGTGACTGTAGGGTTATCTGTAGTTTCCTTCAAATCCAGTGAAGGTGGATATATATCCTTCACTGCGTCATTTATATAGCGATTATCCACAGCGAGAAGATCGTCTATATAGCGTTTGGTGAATGAGAAGGAACGGGCTTTGAATGGATCGGTTTTTGAAAGCGCCTGTATATAGTCATATTCATAAGAGAACAGATATAGGTCAGCCAATAGGGATGCACAATTAGTACCCATTGGAATACCTATATGCTGTTGATATATTGTGTTGCCAAATTTCACATAGATATTTTTAATGAGAAATTCAAGCAACTCTATAAACAAAGAAACATCCCATGAATGATATTTCTTGTATGTAATAGAGCTAAAGAATGCGTTATGGCTTCCGACATTAATATATCTACGATCAGTTTTCTTGAACACAGATACTATTAATGAACTTAGACGGTCAATAAGGTCCTGTTGAGGGATTGTGGTATAGAGAGCCGAGAAATCCCATGTGGATACATGTCTATACGGTATGCGACCTTTAGCATCAAGTTCTTCCGTAAGACATTTTTAGTTTTTCAATATCCACATACATTCAACGCCAGAGTTTTTAGAAATAGTGGCGCAATACCTTTCCCAAAATGCTTTTACCTCCTGAAGGGCCCTCGTCAACAGGGTTGAAAGAAGCTTGGTGGTGCAGCTTCTAGCACCAGCTATGAATCTAGCTTTGTATGGTGATCTATGCATTTTGGGAGTCCAGTATATTTTTGGTATATCGTTATGTTTGGTTGGAAGACAAATACCTCTTTCCTTGAGAAACGTTTTGTGATTGTTAAATAAATTTTGAGAGTAAGTAGACGTATTTGATGACGATATGTTTACACTCAATTCTTCAACCAGCACCTGGTAATAGTAATATTTACATATGAATATTATATTATTTGGAGCTTTGTCTGTTGGGACTATGACGAATTTACTCTGGAGATTTGCTAAAACTTCTTGCGAACTGAGGTTTCTCAGTACTTGTTTTGCTTGGGGAAGTATAGTTCTGTCAGTATGTCGGATTGTTTCAATGGCTCTATTCTTGGTGAAGTCCAGCCAGTCAGCGAGTACTGTAGGCTGAAATTCTTCAAAACCTACGAGTACTGTAGGCTGAAGACATTCTGTTCCAGTGAAGTCAGGACTATCTTCTGATCGGTAATCAGGTTTATTCTTCTCGGCTCTCTATATTTAGGTCCCTTCATCAGGAGTGTTTCAAGGTTTATATCACTTACTACATCAAGGTTACCAGTCACAATATGTTTCCATAGTGTATAGATGAAGTTCGAAGATTCACAATCACAACTATAGCCTCCTGTAGTTGTGATTTCTATAGGAAATACAACTACAGGAAGGCTATAGACTGTTATGGCCCAAGGGTGCACAATCGTCATAGAGAGGGTGCACTAATAGGCTACAGGCGGCAAACAGAGCCCATAATCATCTGATAAATCTCAAGTCATTCCTTGAAATCTCCCCCGCTTCTTTGTGAAAAGGAAGCATGTAATGGTGAGATCTAAATGACGAACCAACAGGCGAAATTCATGCTGTGGGGAACCTTCCCCATAAATGCGGGCAAAAACTGTTCGATTTGATTTAAATCTGTAGATCTCCGAACCTCGAAAGTTTTAACTATACCGTGTTCCATTACATGTCACGTTATTAATTCTGTGTACCCGGCCAATGTCATATAAACCGGGAGGCTATCGTACCACTTCGCCAACAATACAATAACTTATGTTGAACAATCGCAGACAAATCCAAGGAAATAAGATGATAAAAATTCCGAAATGCTGCAGAAAATATGCAGTTGTAAATAGCCGGGTTCAATCATTTATGGTGTGTTTAATGGGCAAACAAGATTGGTGGTGATGAAGTGAAGACGAAGAGAGAAACATCTCTAAATTAAAGTCGTTTTAGTCTTGGGAAGATTATGAGTTGACATTACTGGTGTAATAAGCACTCTAAGAAGCCAATGCCGCCAAAGTGTCAGTTGTGCTATAACCAGGGCTAGAGGAAGCAATGTAATTTCCTTTAATTTTTTCCCTTGTCAAGATCGCTAGCGAATGCAATTATCGCCGTGAATAAGTCGGTGTGGGTGTTTTAGAAAACCCTGAGCTATCGTCTCCCACATCAAATGAGGGCTCATCTCAACATCGGCTTCTTATTACTTCGAGATGTGATAGCTGGTAGATGATATTTAATTAATTTTGGAGCAAATACATCATGGCAGTCTAATTACAAATAACATTTCTAACTACAACGCCATCGGCTGACTGGCTGTTGGAGAGAGCATTTCACACACTAAAAGTTAAAATGCAGGTATAGAATCCACGGGGTTCAGTGAATGCACAAATGCATGTATGCCGCTATTAGTTAGCGCTTGTTTATGCGCTATGTACCGAAATGCAGATGCCTATGGTCATTGGTTGTTTACTTTTTATGCCCGTTTATGGTTTTTTGGTTGTTTGCCGTTGTTGATACATTGCAGTGGGTTGTTTGCTGTTGTTACACACAGATGGCCAATGGTTGCCCAATGGCTGCGGTTTAGTTCTGTTGATAAACGCGATGGTCATTAATTGTTTGCTAATGATGATACACCATGATGGTCATTGGTTGATTTGTGTCGTTGGTACACCCTGGTGACCTTTGGTTGTTTGGTCCTTTGTATATAATACACTCTGATTGCCATTGGTTGTTTGGTTATGTTGCTATATACACCCTGATAACGTTTGGTTGGTTTTTTTTTTTTATTTTTTATAAACTCTGATGGTCAGTGGTTTTTTCGTTCCATAGATACACTCTTATGTATTGGTTGTTTTGTTTTGTATGTACACGTGAATATTCATTCTCATACACCTCGGCGTTGGGTGTGACAATTCGGGTTTCTTTGGGTCTGACGTCATATCAGGTCAGCAAAGGAAGAAAATCGGCTTTGCGTCGTATGTCCTGGACGGCGGGCCTACGTTGGCCTACAATTCACACGCATTGAGGATTATTTTTCCAATTCCCAAGAGGGCAGAATAATACATTGAGTGGGGATAAGGATCTATGATGTTAGTGTCATTATAGTATATTGATGAATATCATCTTCCTTCCAAATTGGGTTGTTAACTTACGTATGAGTATATACGTTTTCACAGCTTTTACAACAAAGAGAAAATTCTAATAATTTATAAAAATAGGAGTAACAATTCTGACACAAATTCCAGAGAAAACATGATTGTGATAAAAATTCCAATAAACTTGAACATAGAGTGTGACCTTTAGCTTGGATGAAAGGAAAGACGAAGAGAGATGGTTCACGAAATTAAACTCGCCTATACAGACTTTATGAATAATGGGGGGGATTATGAGTTGATCAGAGTTGACAATACAGATTTCAATAAACACTCTAACAAGCCAGTAACACCGAAGTGTCAGTTATGGTCCAACAAGAATCGAAAGAAGCAGCACAATTTGCTTTAATTCAAGCCTGCTAGCAAACGCAATTATCACCGTGAATAAGTCGGTGTGGGGTGTTCTGTAAGATTCAGTGCTAACGTCTTTACTCACATCAACGGAGGACTCGTCTCAACACTGGCTTATTACTTAGAGATGTGATAGCTAGGTGATAGACGATATTTAATTAAGTTTGGAGCAAAATACATTGTGGCTGCCTAATTCCGCACTACACCCAAAAATGCAAAAGAACGACTCGTTTATTGATCATCAGATAGAGTACATGTAGCTATTCGCGTTCACGAGAACAACTCACAAATCCTCCCTTCCCGAAATGTCGTTCATAATCACACAAAATCTGTACGTTTGGTTATTGATCATAAGTTATTTACATACATATAAAATAACTAGCAGTTGCGCAAAAACTAGTCCGCCAAATCCAACACGGCGGATTGGGATTGTCGTGCGCGATGAACCAATCTTCGTTGAGGAATTGACACAGAAGAAAAAGCATCATTGCGAACTGTTGACCGCGTCTGTCTTTCAACAATATAGTTTAATTCTGATAATTCCAACTTTCGGAAAGTTTTCTTTTCTAATTCCAGAAACATCAGGGACCAATGGGTCAAACTTCGTAGGGACTTACAGAGAACTCAAGGAGGAAATAAGCAGATGAAACCAGTCAATGATCCAGCACTCTATACATGCTTCAGAAACACATTGGCTGGACATTCAATCCTCCAGTAGGTTCACATTATGGAGGAGTATGGAAACGTCAACTTCTTACTGTTCGAAAAGTGTTGGCGGGTCTTCTGACGAAGCAAACGCTGGATGACGACAATCTTCATACTGTGGGGGCTATCGTCAATGATCGTCCCACCTCTAGAGTATCCAATGATCATGGCGATCTGGAGGCTTTCACACCAAACCATTTGTTACTGCTGAAAGTAAGCCAAACCTACCAACCGGTATGTTTGCCATAGAGGACTTGTACGCCAGACACAGATGGTGACAAGTTCAGTATCTGGGGAAAAGTGGGTTCAGCCAAAACGAAACTTTGAAGTTGAGGATATCGTTTTGATTGTGGACAATTTTGTAGCTTTTTGCCAGATCGAAGAAAGCAGCGAACAGACCAATTAACAGGCGATTGGTGGAACATCAGAGAAACAAAACCCGATTACTCGAAACTCATTAATTGAAACCTATACAGTTGCAGATGATGGTCGATTTACTCCGAATGAAAAATCTAAATCTCCTGCTGATTTTCGTCAGTGATTTGGTGAAATCCAACGCTTATAATGTATGTGTCCCCCATCCTCGACCTATCGCAAACCCTTCTGGTAGTCTAGCAATCTTCAACTTCTGTTTTCATTATCACACTGACTCTATACATGATATCTTTCAACAATGAAACCTTGGAATCAAATTCCCTCCATGCTTAACCACATGCTTTCTGAAATCATGGAAGCTTCTCAAATTAATTCATTTTATCTTGGTTTGACTGATCTTAAGAAGTTTCCTTTGTAGTTAAAGACAGACAAGATTGTTTGTGAAACAGTCTGGAGGTATTGTCGCAGTCATTTGACGCTATTTTACTTTTAATCTCAAATTTAAAAGTGATAAATTGATAAGTGGTCAGAGATATCCATTAGAGGAATATCTTTTATCAATGGTTACAGTAGAGCAGCTCTGTAAATCTCAAATCATTCCCCTCGGCAAGAAAAGTTGAAGATCGCCATAGTGTACAAAGATTTGATTCCGCCAAAAGAATTGTAATATATCCCCAAGGTATAGCGGTGTGCGGTAGGGAGATCTAAAAGAAGAGACACATCAGAGGGTGTGGATGTTTCTTACCCTCGCCAAATTACTGTAGAGTACCAGAGATTTGATAATTTTCAGTTGGAGTTAATCTGCTATCATCTGCACAGTGTAGGCCTCAGTTAATGAATTTGGGACAATCAAGACTTCTGTCTCTGATGTTTCACCAAACACCTGTTAATTGGTCAGTTATCCGCATTCATTCCATAGATCTGGTGAACGAAGAATATAGCCACAAACGGGTCACAAATGAACACGACAACCTGGACTGACAATAATGTGTTTGACGTGCGATCGTCAATGTCATATTCCATTTCATTTATTAAATGACTACATCAAAGAAATTCATCGTTTGTCAACATCCGAAACAGAAGCCAACAATTTATCTTCTCTGTTGCACAGAGGATATCTATAAAAAATGTCAACATCCTTGGAAATATTGATGTGTTCCAGTAATGCCCCTCGAGTATAATTCCGTATAAATGTCAAATAAGCAATATTTCATTATTGAACAATTCGTCATGAGGTACTAATATAATATCTCAGTTCAGATGAATGGACGGAAAATGGCTGATTGAGATTGTCGATGAAGCAATCCTTGTTGAGGATTTTGACGCCGAAGACAAGGCATGGTTGCGAACTATTGCCGCTTCTGTCTTTCAACAATTTAGCTTGATGTTTCGACCTGTAACCAGCGTTTTCAAACCAAATTGATTTGGTTGGAAAACCATGTTAGCAACCTCCGCAGAACGTCACCAGCTAATAAACAAAGAAGTTGTTATCTGTAATAATTTGTTTCTTTTCTAGTTTGTGTGGATATATGTCTGTACGGGATGTGTCCTTTCGCATCAAGTTCTTGCGTAGGACATTTTGTGTTTGTCATTGTCTACATACATTCAACGCCAAAGTTTTTAGAAATAGTGACGCAATACCTTGTCCAAAAGTCTTTTACTTCCCGAAGGGCTCTTGTTAAAAGGATTCAAAGAAGCTTAGTGGTGCAGCTTCTAGAACCAGAGTTTAGCTTTGAATGGTGGTTTATGCATTTTGGGGGTCCAGTATACACTTTCGGTATATCGTTATGAGTGGTTGAAAGACAAATAGCACATTCATGGAGAAACGGTTTGTGGTTGTTAAATAAATCTTTCAGAGAAAATGCAGTTTGGAAGCAAGTAGACGTATTCGATGATAGTGTGCTTTTGCTCAATTTCTTAACCAGTACCTGGTAATAGTAACATTTACATATGAATATTATATTATTTGGAACTTTGTCTGCTGGAACTATGACGAATTTACTCTGGAGATTTGCTAAAACTTCTTGCGAACTGAGGTTTCTCAGTACTTGTTTTGCTTGGGGAAGTATAGTTCTGTCAATATGGCGGATTGTTTCAATGGCCCTATTCTTGGTGAAGTCCAGCCAGTCAGCGAGTACTGTAGGCTGAAATTCTTCAAAACCTACGAGTACTGTAGGCTGAAGACATTCTGTTCCAGTGAAGTCAGGGCTATCTTCTGATCGGTAATCTTATTTATTTATCTCGGCTCTCTATATTTTGGTCCCTTCATCAGGAATGTTTCAAGGTTTATATAACTTACTACATCAAGGTTACCAGTCACAATATGTTTGCATGGTGTATAGATGAAGTTCGAAGATTCACAATCACAGCTATAGCCTCCTGCAGTTGTGATTACTATAAGAAATACAACTACAGGAAGTCTATAGACTGTTTTGGCCCAAGGGTGCAAAATTTTACGGTGTTCACAATCGTCATAGAGAGGGTGCACTAATAGGCTACAGGCGGCAAACAGAGCCCATAATCATCGACGGAGTGTAGTAGAACACATACATTTGTATCCAAAAGTGACAATGAAAAAGCTTGATCAATCTCAAGTCATTCCTTGGAAGCTCCTCCGCTTCCTTTTTTTTTTTTTTTTTTTTTTTTTTTTTCCAAATATATTTTATTATCCGCATACAGATAACCGGTTACAAATAATATATTACAAATTATATTACATATTTCAGGGAAGGGCCCTGAAGAGAACACAAAAAATAGTCGTTCACCCAACTTCCTTAGCTTAATTTAACTGAATAGGTTGAACAGTGATCTACATGCATATTACATCACCAGGCACCACTAACTTAAACGTTTTGTACATGAGAAATTGACAAAACGAAATGTACATGAACGAAAACAAACGTAGAGCAATTAATAGTACAACATATACAACGAAACAATAGTACAACATATTACACGACACGAACATTTGGGCAGTTAAAACAATTCCTACAAGCATCGTATCAATAATTCTTACTGGTGCCGATAAATGCTATTTTCTATGTTTTTAGGGGAAAAAATATATATATGTATAAATAAAAATATTATAGGAGCATATTTACATACTATTTTGCAAGATCAAGAACACAGAAATAGTCGGATAGCAATGGACTGTGGACCCCTCCCCCCCCATTCCCCCCTCCCCACCCACACAACCAAAAAGAAAAAAAGACACAACATAAGTATATATATATGTACATGTAGGTAACCTGAAGTGACATATAATTGTACTCTGCAAGACGATATGTTTGCAGCTTTGACACTCCACTGTTGATTTTGTATATCTTTAACAGGCGGAGGAGAAATTGTTGGATTCCTTGTGAAAAGGAAACATGTAATGGTGAGATCTAAATGACGAACCAACATACGAAATTCATGCTGTGGGGAACCTTCACAACAAATGCGGGCAAAAACTGTTCGATTTGAATTAAATCTGTAGATCTCTGAACCTCGAAAGTATTAACTATACCGTGTTCCATTACATGTCACGGGATTAATTCTGTGTACCCGGTATATGCCCTATAAACCTTAAGCTATTGTACCACTTCGACAACATTACAGTAACTTGTTATGTTGAAAAATTGCAGACAAATGCAAGGAAACGAGATGATAAAAATCCCGAAATCATGCAGAAATATGCAGTTGTAAATAGCCGGGTTCAATCATATATGGTGTGTTTAATGAACAAACAAGATTGGTGGTGATGAAGTGACGGCGAAGAGAGCTTTAAACTCGCCTTAGTCTTGGAAAGATTATGAGTTGACATTAATGGTTTAATAAGTACTCCAAGAAGCCAATACCGCCGAAGTGTCAGTTGTGCTATAACCAGGGCCAGAGGAAGCAATGTAATTTCCTTTAATTTTTCCCCTTGTCAAGATTGCTAGCGAATGCAATCATCGCCGTGAATAAGTCGGTGTGGGTGTTTTAGAAAACCCTGTGCTATCGTCTCCCACATCAAATGAGGGCTCGTCTCAACATCGGCTTCTCATTACTTGGAGATGTGATGGCCGATAGATGATATCTAATTAATTTTGGAGCAAATACATCATGGCAGTCTAATTACAAATAACATTTCGAACTACAACGTCATCGGCTGACTGGTCATTGGAGAGAGCATTTCAGACAATATAACCCCATTTATATGCAGGTACAGAATCCACGGGGTTTAGTGAATGCACAAATGCATGCATGCCTCTATTATTGCGATTTTTACAACAGCGTGAACTTTCAACATTAGCATATTACTTTTAGAATGACAAAGGATTTCGAATGTTCATTCCATCGCAATAGAGAATTTCTTCGACGGTATGCTGGTCTTGTCCATTACTACGGCTCTTACTCGAGCGTAGTCTTCGATAGCGACCGTTGTCTTTTGTTGCCGAATGTTTATTCTCATGTAAATCATGTTCCTTTCCACTTCACTTTCCACGAGTTGGTCAGATTATAAAACACTTAAATCACTCAGCACGACAGACCAGAGCATGTACCACGACGTCAAATTTATCACAGCTGTCAATTCGAGGATCGAGTTTGTGACGATAGGATTGTTGTGTTCCGAAACAATAAAAAAAACATTGCTTACAGGTGTTCTTCCCTCTCCTAACCACGTTCGACCGGTTCGGCATGGAATGATGTATTCTTTCGAGAAGTGTGACTGTCAGAATTGTAATCCAAATGACCTTACAGAACGGCCTGATTGGAGGGATGTGCATGCCGTATTGTCGAATAATTGTGTTCGTCGAGAGATGAATGGAATTTCAGGTCGTGTTATATGCAGTACATGTCGGTGTATCATTGACAAACCAGGTGCGTTACACCTATCAAGAATGTCACTTTCATCTGTGCGAAGCTCACTGGGCAGGTTTGTAAAGTCGAGTAATTGTGAAGGTGGAATCGAACCCGCAGTGCATTTGCCTGTCTATTGGGATGCCTTGATGTTGTGCATGGTGCTCCAGGCATTCGTCATCCTTTTAACGGTAAAGGGCCAATTCTGGACAAAGGCTTTGCTACCTTGAAATGAACATCCGACGATGTTTGTAAACGTCAACGGCTATCTATGAAAGCCCACGCTCAACTAAGAACCATAATATGGCGACTAGTTTTGTTACATGCAGAAAAGGTAGACCAATAAATCGGGATATGATCTTTCCACACCAAAATCACACGTCAGATAATAATTTTCCCTCGTTTACTAACAAATTAGTTTAGCGACCTACAATTAAACTATTATTTTTCATCCCGAGTACAGAAACATACTACACTATGAAATTGAGTTGTATTTACTAAATATCATGGAATGAGTACAACTTTCCCAAATAATCTATAGAAAATAAACTCCTTGCAATTGATAAAATATATTATATATGCCCTTGTTATATTTAATACGTAATTAGCCATCCTCCTCATTACATGGTCAATATACATGGAATCCCATCTATTTAGCACATTTTCAAGGGAAGGATGAGCCGAATTTCAGTGCATATAACCAGACATTGAAATTAATTGATCTTAGAAACAAAAGAACTTAAGTTATCGGGGATCCTAGTCAAGAAGGGCTGATCTAACAGTTGTTCGTTGCAATTTTTGACAGACAAGACCAAGACCAGATAAGGAAATGGAATACCCGTTCGGATCGCTATATAACACCACGCCTAATGTAGTCCCAAGACTCACACGCCCATAAATGAAAGTATTTAATTGCATGTTTTGTGATTTACTGCCCTCAATCTCGTGTGACAAAGGTACTTTTCAGGGTTAGCTATCAATGCGACCGTTCCGAAAGGTGCCTTTCGCCAAGAAGCGTAGTAATGGACAAGACCAGAATACTGTCGAACAAATTCTCTATCGCGATGGAATGAACATCCGAAATCCTTTGTCATTCTAAAAGTAATATGCTAATGTTGAAAGTTCACGCGGTTGTAAAAACCGTAATAACGCTTGTTTATGCGCTATGTACCTAAATGCAGATGGCTATGATCATTGGTTGTTTACTTTTGGCGCCCGTTGATGGTTTTTGGTTGTTTGCCGGTGTTGATACATTGCCGTGGATTGTTTGCTGTTGTCGTTACACACAGATGGCCAATGGTTGCGGTTCAGTTCTGTTGATACACGTGATCGTTTTTAATTGTTTGGTTCTGTTGATACACCCTGATGATCATTGGTTGATTTGTGTCGTTGGTACACCCTTGTGACCTTTGGTTAACTTGTTTGGTTCTTTTTATATAATACACTCTGATTGCCATTGGTTGTTTGATTATGTTGCTATATACACCCTGATAACGTTTTTTTTTGTTTTTGCTTTTTAAATAAACTGATGGTCAATGTTTTTTTGGTTCTATAGATACACCCTTATGTATTGGTTGTTTTGTCTTGTATGTACACGTGAATGTTCATTCCCATACACACGTCGGTGTTGGGTGTGACAAATCGGGCTTCTCTTGGTCTGACGTCATATCAGGTCAGCAAAGGAAGAAAATCGGCATTGCGTCGTATGTCCTGTACGGCGGGCCTACGTGGGCCTACAATTCACACGCAATGAGCATTATTTTTCCAATCCCCGACAAGAGGGCAGAATAATACATTGAGTGGGGGTAAGGATCTATGATGTTCGTGTCATTATAGTATATTGATGAATATCATCTTCCTTCCAATTTTTTCTGGACCGCACTGCGGTGGTCTAATGGTTAGAGCGTCGGCCTCGTAAGCGGTAGGTACTGGGTTCGATCCCAGGCCGGGTCATACCTAAGACTTGAAAAATGGAACTTGTTGCTCCCTCGCTTACGCTCAGCATTAAGAGGATAGAACAAGGACTGGTTCGCTCGGTGTCAGTATAATGTGACTGAGTGGGGTGTCATGTCTGCCTACGGCATGATATTTCAGTGGGACAGCACTATAAAATGGCAGCATTAGATCTGCTCTGTTACAAGTAGGTTCCCCTGCCTCTCCCCCTCCCCTCCCTTCCCTTCCCCGTCGTGATATAGCTGAAAAAATGTTGAAAGCGACGTTAAACCCTATCCACTCACTCACTCACTCCTTCCAATTTGTCCAATTTGGGTTGTTAACTTACGTATGAGTATATACGTTTTCACAGCTTTTACAACAAAGAAAAAATTCTAACAATTTATAAAAATAGGAGTAACACTTCTGACACAAATTTCAGAGAAAAGAAGATTGTGACAAAAATCCTAATAAACGTAAACATGGAGTGTGATCTTTAAAAGCTTGACTATTTTGAGTAACATTTTGCCAGATCGATGAAAGCGGCTAACAGACAAATTAACAAGCGATTGGTAGAGCATCGGAGAAACAAGGCCCGAGTACCCGAAAGTCATTAATTGAAACCTATACAGTTGCAGATGATAGCCGATCTACTCCAAATGAAAACTGCTAAATCTCTTGCTGATTTTCCACAGTGATTTGGTGAAGGTCCAAAGCTTATTATGTGATGTGTCTCTTTTTTTTTCAGAGCCCCATCCTACATGTATGACTCCTCTCCCGCAAGTCCTTCTGTTGGTCTAGCAATCTTCAACTTCTGTTGTTGCTCAAGGGAATGATTTGAGATGAAACTGAGATTGTTTTACTGGCAATTTTGATGCAAATATTTTTCTTTGTTCTTTGAATTATGTTACATATTATCTTCCTCAGTAGACCATTCAGTATCACTGTGGCTATGATAGCTGTCAACCATGAAACCTTTGAATCAAATCCTCCCCATGGTTAACCACTGACTCTGAAATAATGGATGTTTCTCAAATTAATTCTGTTTATCTTGGTTTGATTGGTCTTAAAAGACTTCCTTTGTAGATAAAGAAAAACAAGTCTTTAAGAATATCGAAGGATGTTTGTCAAAATTTTGGAATTACTAACTCTCCGCGACACAATACTTTGGCACAATTGTATAGCTTTATATGTCAAATTTCAAACTGACAAAGTGATAAGTGACTAAACACATTCAATGGAGAAACATCTATATATATTGCATGAAGGTTCCAGTATAGAGAACCTCTATAGACTCTCTCTGAGCGGGAAAACTTGAAAATCGCCATATGGGCTATAACGATTTGGTTCCGCCAAACGGGTTGGAATATATCCCCATGATATAGCTGTAGGGAGATCCAAACGAAGAGACACATCAGAGGGAGCCGCTGTTAGACACTCACCAAATTACTAGAGAATACAAGAGATTAAATAATTTTCATTTGGCTATCATCTACCCAGTGTAGTTTTCACTTAATGAGTTTGGGAGAATCGAGGCTTGTATCTCTGATGTTTCACCAACCCCCTAGCTGTCAATTGGTCAGTTAGCCGCTTTCACTCCATCGATCCGATAAACGGGACATAGCCACAAACGAATCACAAATGAACATGACAACCTGGACTGAAAAGAATGTGTTTGAAGTACGATCATTAAGGTTATTTTCCATACGTTTTTATTGATTCAGGGACATTTATCCTTTTGTCAACATCCAAAACAGAAGATAACAATTTATCTTCTCTCTTGCTCAAAGGATATCTATAAAAATGTAAACATCATTGGAAATATTGATATATTCGAGTAATGTCCCTCGAGTGATTCCGTATCATTGTCAAATAATCATATTGGGCAATAGTTCTGTATTGAACAGATTATCATGAGGTACCAATATAATATCCCGGCTCAGATGAATGGATGGAAGATGCACTCGGATGTAGCATGCCCAAATTCCTTAGAAATGAGTGGTATATAGCTGTTCATTCAACACAGCAGATTGGTGGGGATGAAAGGGAAGACGAGGAGATGGTTCACACAATTAAACTCGTCTATACAGACTTTATGAATAGTGGGAGAGATTATGAGTTGATCAGAGGTGACAATACAGATTTCAATTAACAGTGACATCGAAGTGTCAGTTATGGTGTAACAACGATCGAAAGAAGCAATATAATTTCCTTCAATTCAAGCCTGCTAGCAAATGCAATTATCACCGTGAATAAGTCGGTGTGGGGTGTACGAAAACACTCGGTGCTATCGACTCCTCACATCAGTGAAGAACTCATCTCATCACCGGCTTTGCTTGGAGATGTGATAGGTGATAGATGATATTTAATTAATTTTGTAGCACAGTATGTCGTGGCTGCCTAATTTCGCATTACATTCAGAAATACAGGAGAACGACTCGTCTGTTGATCACCAGGTAGAGTAGCGATTCGCGAGATCATCTCAGCAGCCCTCCCTTCCCGAAATGTCGTTCATAATCAAACAAAATCTCTGCGCATGGTTATTGGTTATGAGTTGTCAAACATATACATAAACCAACTAGCAATTACGCGAAAACTAGTCTAATTCAACATGGCGGGTTCGATATTGTCGCGTGCGATGAAGCATTCCTTGTTGAGGATTTTGGCGCCGAAGACAAGGTATCGTTGCGAACTGTTGCCGCTTCCGTCTTTTAACAATCTAGCTTTATGTTAGATCTGTAATTATGTAAGTTTGGCGCTCTTTTTGTCGAATTTCAGAAGTATCCTACTAGAAATAATCGAACAGCTCAGTATGTGATTGCATGACCCGTTGAAGAACCATGCATGACCCGGTCAATCGACAGCACTAACCATAAATCTTAGACTCAACAGAAATTTTTCGAAAATTCACTGTTTGGATATCGTTAAGTATTCTGACAAGTAAAAGTTGAATAGTAATGAATATTATTAAATTTAATTCACTTCAGTACCGATTAAAGCCACGGACGGAATTCATGCAAATCCTTCGCCAAATTGCGCAAAAAAACAATTTCATTTGAAGTAAATCTTAGTTTAAGACAGAACATATGGAATTGTGTACAGGTCAGTTATTGTATAGGCCCTACGAAGCTTCCCTATACTGTGAAGCGTGGTCTGTATATCTCTGCAGGATGTTCAACCACGCGATCGGTAATTGATGTGCTTTCCTCGCATCGATATGACAAATTGTTACTCACAATTGGGACATGTACACACGATCACAACCAAAGTTTATGTTTGTTGAGAATATGTAAAATGACAACCTGAATTGGAAGTACGGTCAATATAATGTTATTAATTGTTTACATCACTGAAAACCTATTCAAACATAAATCCGATATGGATGTTTTGGAGATCTCTGAACGTTGAAAGTGTATTCCACCACAGTAACGTGTCACGTTATTCGCTAAGTCTGTGTATAGCCTGTATTTTTTTTGTAAATTGTGAGTCTACAACTTTGACAACATAACAATTACTTATTATGTTGAACCATTACAGACAAATGCAAGGAAATAACATGATAACATTTTTGAAATGCCGCAGAAAAGTGAATTGTAAATATGGTGTTTATGGTGGGTTTAATGGACAGACAAGATTGATGGTGATGAAGTGACGGAGAAAGGAAGAGAGAAAGATCTCTAAAATTAAACTCATCTGAATCTTCGGAAGTTTATGAGTTGACAATACTAGTTTAATAAACACTCCAGAAGCCCAAAGAACCAAAACGTCAGTTGTGCTGCAACCAGCGCCAGAAGAAGCAATGTAATTTCCTTTAATTTTTTCCCTTGTCAAGATGGCTAGCGAATGCAATTATCGCCGTGAATAAGTCGGTGTGGGTGTTTTATAAGACCCCGTCTATCGTCTACCCACATCAGACGAAGGTGCGTCTGAACACCGGTTTCTCATTACTTCAAAGATGTGATAGGTGATAGATGATATTTAATTAATTTTGGAGCACAATACATCATGGCTGCCTAATTCCAATTAACTTTTCGAACTGCAACGTCATCGGCTGACTGGACATTGGAGAGAGTATTCCGCATACTAGGACCCTATATACTAGTACAGACTCCGCACCATGTTGATCGGATGACTTAATGAATGCACAAATAAAAGCTTGCGCCTCTATTTAATTATTCCAAGCATATGCGCTGTCGATGTACCGGTAAGCGGGTGGCTATTTTTTTGGCGTTTGGCTCAGATGAATGGATGAAAGATGCATTCGGGTGTAGCATGCCCAAATTTTCCTTAGAAATTTGTGGTATATAGCCGTTCATTCAACAAAGCATATTGGTGGGGATATCAGGGACGACGAAGAGAGATGGTTTACAAAATTGACCTCGCCTATACAGACTTGATGAATAGTGAGGGAGATTATGAGTTGATCAGAGGTGACAATACAGATTTCAATTAACAGTAACACCGAAGTGTCAGTTATGGTGTAGCTAGGATCCAAAGAAGCAATATAATTTCCTTTAATTCAAGCCTATACTGGCAAACGCAATTATTGCCGTGAATAAGTCGGTGTGGGTGTTCTATAAGACTCGATGCTATCGTCTCCTCACATCAGTGAAGAACTCATCTCATCACCGGCTTTATTTAGAGATGTGATAGGTGATAGATGATATTTAATTAATTTTGGAGCAAAGTATGTCGTGGCTGCCTAATTCTGCATTACATCCAGAAATACAAGAGAACGACTCGTCTGTTGACCACCAGATAGAGTAGCTATTCGCGGGAGCAACTCATCAGCCCTCACTTCCAAAATGTTGTTGTTCTTTTTTCTTTTTTTCTTTTTTTTTCGAATTCCAGAAGTATCCGACTAGAAATAATCGAACAGCTTAGTATGTGATTGCATGAGCCGTTGAAGAACTATATGAGCCGGTCAATCGACAGCACTGACCATAAATCTTAGACTCAACAGTAATTTGTGGAAAATCCAGTGTTGGGATATCGTTAAGTATTCTGATAAGTAAAGGTGGGGGGGATTCATTGAAAAAATAGAGCTAAAAAGAAGTGCCAATCTCCCTCAAGTAAACAAAGTTCTACCCCACTCTCCCCCTCCCATTGAGGCCTTCAAAAAACTCCAGACCACCCCGCCCCCCTCCTCCGCAACTGAGAAGTAAATTCACAGAAGTCAATACAGTTGTATATAATTAATGGTATATTATTTAAGCAAAAAAAAAAAAACCCCCAGAAGATTGTATTTCCCCCTTTCAATGGTATGCTTTTGTGATATTGTGTTCATGAATGTAAATATTCCCAACAGTTATTCCTGCTAAGGCATTTTTGCCTTGTATTGATCTCAGTTTTGATTTCAGTGTTCTGGTTACACTCTTGTTACTGGTATTGAATTGATAGGATAATACACAATTGGTTATGATATCCTTACATTTTCATTGTATGTATTTTCTTTGAGAGAATATTAGCATAGTTTTCACGATGTAGTCT
>JAVTVY010012731.1:0-55033 GCA_036873755.1 Hanleya hanleyi
CTAGTCCTTTAATCAGTTTAATAGCTATATAAATATGCTGCAGACTGAATTGGGGGAAATAATCTAGTTGAAATTCAGCTATCCGGTCAAGCTGACTGACCGACATAAGACAGGTCAGTGTAATTCACACCAGCAAAGCACATTCAGTGATATGTAGATATAGCTACTTTGGCAAATACTTCGGTGACACACAAGCTGTCTCTGGGCCAACAGCGATTACTACAGGCATACGGCGAATGTTATATCTGTGTGAGCAGTTTGATTCCGTATAATTAATTTCGCCACGTGGTTCTCTCTGCATTTCTGATTAGTCAACAATCGGAAAAGGCGCCAAACCTAAAGTACCCGGATATCGAAACTCTAAGTTAGAAAGTCGAGTTTCACTTCACGACCTAGGTTATCGATTAGAAAGTGTCCAATAAAAGAGAAACTCGGGGTTGTCTGCTAGATAACTTAGGTTTTCGACTCGATAACTTAAGTTTTCTAATCACAACTGTGATTTTCGATGTTTTCGATTCGAAAACCGTTGTTTTCTGGTTGATAACTTAAGTTTTCTGATTGAAAACTTAGGTTTTCGATTCAATAACTGTGAGTTTCTGATTATTTGGACATTTGGCCTTCCATACACGTCTACCTCTCCACTTCGTAGTAGTTCATTCCGCTGCCACTGGCAGTTTACTGGAACGCCGATTATTGGCGCTGTGAGTCGTATGCGCATTTCTAATCTGGCAGCCCTACAGTTATCAGTTGTGTCCATGATGCCTCATGCTATGGGCTCTATCAATGTTCATATGGAGATATATCTTAGTCGCACGTGTCTGCCTAGATAATAAAATGAGCAATATCCTATTTTGTTTGGTCCCGAACACATCATCACAGTATATAATACGTTTCTATTACAGTAACAACTACTGTATTTTTCGTTGTATCGGAATTACACTAACTTAGTATAGCAATCGGGCGAATCCCAAGCGGGAATTGAACCAGCGACAACCAGAATAGGTCACCCACTGCCAGCTCCATATGTTGGCCAGCGGGCTTCCCTCTAAAATAGGAGGTAGAACACCGATAGTCTTAAAAGCGAATATACAATTCCACTCCGATGACCTCAATGACACAGCCCACATAGCTGAATACATGAATAGAAGTGGAAGCACATATTTTAGTCTTTATATCCTATATAACTTAGCTTGATCACAATTGTGCACTTTCTCTCAATGAAACGCAGTCTGTTATCGTCTTTGCCGTGAATATTGTATACAGCTCCCTTTTAGTTTATAGCTTCGTCAACATGGAGCTTACTATGACGTCGAAAACATCCCCAGCCCATTGCCTCCACGTCTGCCACTGTGTCGGAAAGTTTCTGATTCCATGTTTCGGGGAGTATCAGGGTACACAAACCAGCAACGAGGGACAGGATACCAAAAACTTTAAACGTGAGCTCTGGATACGTGACTGTTCCCTGGAAAAAGCAAGAAATTATTCAAGGAGAACACAGCGAGAGAAATCATAATTCCCTTCGTATGCTTTGGGAGAAACTCACAATATAGCAGGACAGTGGTAACAGATGGGGTATATGACTGGCCGCACTCAATGACCTCAAGAGTTAAGCGGACACTGAATAAGTAAGAAATAAATGAAGTCTGAAGACCAAGGTCAAAGGTTAGAGGTGATAGGTTGAAGGTCGAAAGGTTGGCGTTGAAATTGAGCTAATCAGGTACAAGTATTATTCGGAACCGCGTCCAGTGAGAGCGTAGGGGTTCAAATTGGGTTGGCGTTGCAACGGTGCGTCAAACTTTATAGAACTCGCAAAGTTATAGTAAAGAATGTGAAACGATAATAGAAAAAATGACATTTTGACAGAACCGTCACTCGTGTATTTGGTGTTTAAGCGCTTCCTTATTTTTTTCATTTGTCAGGCATGATATAAGTGTAATGGTTATACACAGTGATCTATTCTTATGGCAGGTTAGGTTTGGTGTGACTATGGTAATGGATCGAAAGGTTTACACGAATTTTTAACGTCAAGGTTAATAACATTAAAAATATGGTGGAAAAATAAATTTCAACGATATTTTTGATAACACTCGCGAATTTGTTATGTGCCGGCTTCCGCAGAACTGGAATTTTTGCTGCACCAGGACAAGAAGAACGATGTGTTCTCCCTTACCTTCGCACTGTCTGAACCCAAAAAGGAAAACAATCTTATACTATGCGCGTTCCGATGTGATAATGATTTAGAGACAGCACTAATCTACTTTTGAATACCACTCGTCATTGTGTTATGGCACGGCATTCAAATCGTTGCTTTTTACGGATATGGAGAACAGAAAGAAACATTTTTCAGTTTGGATGTTTCGTGAACGGTCTAATTAATATGACTTTATTGATATTTAAGCGTTGAGGAGGCTTTTAAGTTATAAACAGTATTTTTAAAACAGTATTTAAATATACAGCTTTCAACAGTAAATAACCGTCTCGAGCATTTCAAAATAGCGACCTCTTTTTTCATTTTGTGTCATACTGTCTCTATTTAAGGCAATGCCACGTGATCTGATCAAATTTCCCACGGTTCTCGAGGCTGCCTCATGTCGACGATAGAACTCGTAGCATTTACACATTTGGAAGTTCGAAAACGCGCTAAAACAGGCGGTGGATGATCGCTAACTGTCATTCTGTTCAAATCAGTTGCGCCGAGAAGATCTGTGTCAATTTTAGTCGTACAAATTGTGGGTGTTTTTTTTAGTATATTTCAAACATTGGACTTTCCAGTAGTTTTTTAAAGAACGAAAAGAAAGTTTTACGAACGAAGAAAGAAACCTCGCCCCTTCATACATTTAAACTAAGGATTATCATTTCAAAGTCGTTGGATACTTCAAGTAGGACAGTTTTCGATTTTGCGGAACAATAATTGTTTTACACACAATGTATAACCTTGGTTTTTAACCGACATACCAGCTTCTTTGTACCAAAATAACAATATCATGAGCATAAGAGCTTGACTTGAGCCCACAGAAGCTGGGTACAATATACGAATATCAATACACCCATACAGAAATGTATTAAAACAGCATTAGACAGTCCATGAGGACTAAATATAACGTATTCATTCCAACACAGGATGCTCGATTTTTTTTGCTTTTGTAAATACTGTAGGGAAAGTGAAACTATGATTATCATGTAGTAGCTGTTTTCTCCACCAAAGCGTTTTAAATAGGACGGTATTCTTGGAGAAATGTTATTTAAATATCCTCTATACACGGACAAGACCGTTGAATTATTGTAGCTTTTAAAAGGAATGGGAAATTCACAGCGAAACAAGACACGCTATACAGGCCTACAGTGAAATCCCAGGAGAGAGAGAGAATTAAGGTTTAATGTCGGATTCAGCAATATAGCGACGATCAAACAAAATTCTAAGTGTTCAATTCAACATCTCAGTAAACTAATGCGTTAAAACAGGTACAACATTAAAATTTATACAACAAACCAATCTCTCTCAAATAATCTAAAATACAATCTTCTTTTACTCGGCTAAATAGATCTTCCAGCGTAGCTGCTCGATAAAAGTCTGTCTTACAATTATCTTAAAATCTATGCAGTCTATGAGAATATGTTTCACCGTGAGATCTTCATGGCATGGAAATTCAATATACCTTGGGACCAGCTCCTGTTTTAGTAAATATTCGTGAGTTAATCGTGTATGGCCGATCCTACATCGTCTAATCATGGCCTGATCGAACAGGTTTTCGAACTCGTGACGTTTGTTATTATCCATACTATCCCATAAAGATTGAAACAGATTTCTTAAGCTTCTGAAATCGCTGCATGAGATTCCAACAGGATCAACCTCTTCATCCAGAGCTGCCTTAGCCATTTTATCAGCTTCAATATCGTCTTTGTCAACGTGACTAGGCACCCAACAAAACACAATATCTATCTGTTGGTCAAATCTAGTGTCATGTAATTGTAGAACGTTCAAGATGGTGGGATGAGTTGAACAGTGAAATCACATGTGTATATCATTAATATCAGTAATGTAACCACATGCGAAGGATTTTCTAGCTGAATAGAAGACAGTATTGGACCGTCCTATATTTTGATTTAATGGAGAGTACTACACACTGACTTCATATAAGTTCATACCAAAAGTTCGCTCCCCTTGACCGGAGTTTTTTTCTATTTATTTCCATGGCATTTTCCGTCTGTGAATTGTACTCCCATGTTCTTTGTCAAGCATTTCACCATCCAAAGACAGCTAATAATATACAGCGTGTGTATAGGAATCATGGATGTTTTGGGGTCCACACCATCCGTGGCATTATCTTAACGCCTTATCGTAAAGCCCTAGATTAGCGCCTTGACGCCATCATGTAGACCGATGAGAGAACAACAACAACAAGGGCGACAGATGAGAGAACAACAACAACATGTTTTCGTATAGTTTATTCTCCCCAAAGTTACATCATACCGACGCTGGGGGAGCCGCGTTGAATATGTTTACAATTCAAGTACTCTTGTCCAACCAGAGGCCGCCATTTGGCACTGTATCTGTCATATTCGTTCTTGCTCGTTAGATGTATTCTCAGCTGCTCTTGTCCAATCAGAAGTCGTCCAATCAGAAGTCGCCATTTCAGAAAGTTCAATCTTCGGCCATGTTCGCTCTCATCCGTTTGTTCTAATCGTCGTTGGACAAGCCATGATATTGTTCAGGCAGCATGTCCTGAAACAGTCGTTTGCGCATCCCGATCGCGTTTTCCAGGGCCTCGGTGGGTGGTAGCCCCATATCCTCTTCCAAGTGACGCTTGGTCTTCATAATGGGCCTGTGCGTGGAGTCGCCTTTCAGTTCAAGCGGTAGTAGGGTATGCTGTTCATAGATCACCATGGCTGTCTTCCTGATGCTGGGAAGCTATTTGATGTACGCATGTTGTAAGTTAACCTGTCCGGCGTGCTCGATCGCTGCAGCGCGAGTATAGATTGCTGCTCTCACAATACGATCCCAAAAGGTAGGTTCGTCCCCACTTCCGTGGGATGTAGGCTGACTATCTGAGATCAATCTCTCCGTATCAGTAAATAGACTCTCAGCAGTCTCTGTATCTGCCTCCTCAGTGGGCTCCTCGGAGTCTGGATGGAAAGTCTTCTGGTGTTTCATCATATCGTAATGTATGGTGAACGTACGTTCGCATTCAGAGCATGTTTAACCCATGTTGATGGCTGAACGTCGACTGTGCGTATTTTGGGAATACGCTTGCTTTTATAGAGAGTAACGCCCGCCAACGCCCAGCATAACGCTTTAATGCCCTGGTGAAATAGCTCAAAAGCTCTGATTTTCATGGAATTGTCACTAATTTATCGAAATGCGATGACGTCCGTCAACGCCCGTTGTTACGCCTTAACGCCCGTATCAACGCCTTAACGCCCAATCTTAAGACTTTAACGCCTTTTAATGCTGCGTTCAAACAAATGCTTCTTTTGAGCTATTGCTCTGATATACGCCGCTTTCCAATTCTTGCCCGAGGTTTTCAACATCGACGCTGTTTTTTTCGATTTCCATATGAAACGGGTACTTGTCCAACAATTTCATATGGGTCACGTGGTCGACATACTACTGATGTGAAGCCCATCGTAGTCTGGGTGCCAATCTGTCATGGGCTAAAATTGCGGCTTCCTCTTTCGAATACCCTTTGCGTTGAAAGTTGTTTTCTGTGGCCCTCAACGTCTCTTCCATCTCGGCGTCCATACTTTCTTTGAACAAATCCTTCCATAGCCTCGAGTTCACATTATGTTGGTCCTTCACGGTTGGGTGATATTCCGGGACTGATGGCATGAAGGGGACCCGCTGTATGGGGCGGGATGCTGCTGCTGGACGGGTGCTGCCAGGTGTGGACTCGGTGGATGGTGTAGGGGTATATGACGTTGTGTTGACCCCTCGCCGGGTAACAGGTGGGTCGTCAACCGGCGAACTTCGGGGGTATGAACTTTTGAGTCTACGAACAGGTAGCCATACGGACGACTTGTCGCCCCGTGAAACATCTGCATGATATGGTCGATAAATTCGGCTAGAAACACACGGATTTGTGCTCTGTCGATGGGATTGGAGAACAACACAAAGTATTGACAGTTCAAGGCAATATCTCTGAACGCCTTCCCTGAGGAAAGAGATTCTGGGTCAAATAGATGACGGACAGATTGCGATGATGGGACCCTTTGGTGAATTGGTCCGCGATTTTCGAATTGTCCTTGGCCGCACTCATTAAGGATAGCTATCCCGTTAGAGGGTCAAAATTGGTCATTTTTGTTTTATTTCTTCATTCAAATAGTCACTATTTTGTCTAACATTTGGTGAAAAAATGAAATCAAAATTCTAAGTAGAAGTGCTTCAATATTAGGATAAACATTTAGTTTCTGAAGCACTGAAAACATTAAATACATTTCCTTTTAGGTGGTCCGATATCCAGCTGGGAAGAGATTAACCTTTCACGCTACTGTCTATTGTAAGTCATTTAAAGCTGTCTGAGTGCCTATTGTATTGTTAATTGACACTCAGACACCCGCCGTGAAGTAATTAGCAAAGGTGTTAACATTTCTCACCTGAACAAGTTTTTAAAGTTTAAATTGGATTTTAAAGCACATTGACGAATAAACTCAGTGTAATAGTTATCAAAAATAAACAGGAATTCGAGTAGGTCCCATAAGACAGATAAAAAATGCATTTGACAATATAATTCAAGCAAAAAATTAGGATTAATTCTTCAGATGTTCAGCTGGACACATTTTGCCCGATTTCTTGTCTTTCGTTTTTTTTACAAAATCCGAGATTTAAACGTTTATTTCTCGAAAAGTATCCATACTACGCTGTAAAAAGAAAACCAGGCAAAATTTTTTAAAAAATGAGATAAAGTTTACTAGTTCAGTAATTGAAATATTGAAATAATTGCTACACAATAGCAGTGTCGGTTATACAAATCATATCGGTGGAATCTCTACGATATACGCTTTCATAAAATATATAGTTTATTATGGTTATCTTGTATATTTATTGGTACAGAAGACAAATTGTCACGGGGGTGCAAAAACTGCCTCTAAGGGGATAGCTATCCTTAAGTCATCGAGCACTACCACGTTGGTCTGCTCGGAATCGAAGTAATACGGTTCGTCTATGTCGTGAGGCATTCCTAGGACGATGCTCACATTCTGTAATCGCGTAGTCTCGTACGCCGGTTGCCATTGGTTGTAACACCATACAACGAGTGTGGGAGCTGGGGTTGCAACACCTTCCTCTAAGAACTTCATCACCCACGACGTCTTTTCACATCCCGTAGGGCCGCTCACCGTCATCGTATAGGGATGCTCTACACCACTTCGTGGACCTATAGCGGGATTCGGTGGTGTCTCTTGTCTATGCATTAGACGCATATGTCTGGGCATATTGTCGCGACTAGAGAGTGTCTTCTGAAAGAATGTACTCGACATGGTACCCGGTCAGAGGGTGGAAACAGAGGCTAATGGCGGTCAAACGACCTCATATGATCACTCACTCACTCGTTAGTGCATCCATGCGTTAAGACGGGCGTTGTGCACGCCCCACACACTCACAAACTCACTCACACAGACTCACATTCACTCACTGACACGCACACACAGGTAACTGTACCAGGTAGCCAGTCTGACTCGCCCCCACGAGCGCTGCCAACCGTACACGGCCCATTCGGACCAGCGCACCTCCGAAACTGCTCTTTTTCTACTACGACCAGACTGCGTAGAATGTTGAAACCAGACGACACACTATAGCCCAGTCGGATGATTACCCACGAATATAAAGGGGATCTGGACCCTTATTGACCTACTTCCGACAGGGACGCGTCACCAGTCTTGTGATGTCACTTCCGGTTCCGGTCACGTGACACACTGTGACTGACCCTTGTGTATATATGTCAAGGTGAAATTGGGTCGGATTGCCCTGGTGGCAAAAACTAGAAGTAGGGGGAGATAACTACGGGCTGTCACGTGACCTGGAAGTGACCTTTGTTGCACCATTGTGAATATCCGGTATTGTAAAAGGTGATCTTTGGTCACATTGACACCAGGGGGCGCCACCACTCTGTGACGTCACTTCCGGCTCTAGTCACGTAACCGAAAGTGACCTTTGACCCCTGCGCACCATTAGTAATATCCGGTATTGTGCGCATGCGTTGGGTCAAAGGTCACTTCCTGTTACGTGACTAGAGCTGAAAGTGACGTCACAAGACTGGTGGTGCCCCCTGGTGTCAATGTGACCAAAGATCACCTTTATATACTACTCACGCTGACCCGTCAAATTCTCAGTACAATTATGACAACTCAATGCGCTATCTGGGTCCATACTTCATGTAAGAAAGCACGAGAGAGATATCCTCTCCTTATTGGCGTTTACGCCAATGGCATTCAACTTTAATAGGGTGGGTGGGTGGGTGGGTGGTGGTGGTGGTTGGAGACCGTGATACATGGACATTGAACAAGGAGTATTTCTGTGACCGGCAGAATGAAGCGACAGAATGGCCGTATGCTGTCTGTTTTGGGGGAGACGTCAGAATGGCAGAATGAAAATCGTGGTCGAGTAGGCCTTCTTTTATTTTGGCGACGGCACTATGGCACAATGAAGCTCTCTCAATTTATCAAGTATTTACAAATAGGACTATTACTGTGGCCGGCAGAATGAAGCGGCAGAATGACCGTAGTCTCCCTTATTTGGGGAAGACGGCAGAATGGCACAATGAAAATTATGGCCTTGTACTCGTTTTTTTTTATCACGGCAGAATGTCTCAATTAAACTTTCTCAATTGATCAACTATTTAATTAGTCTTTTTTTTTATCACGGCAGAATGATCCAACCGATCCAATTCAACATTTCCAACTTATCAACTATTTAAAATATAAAAACTAGAAGGATTTCTCTTTTTTTTTTGGGTGCACGGCACAATGTCACTTTCTCAATGTATCAAGTATTTAAAATACAAGGATTTCTGTGATCGGAAGAATGAAGTGACAGACTGACCGTACTCTTTGTTAATTTTTTTTAGACACAAAATGTGTCAATGTTACATACATATATGTAGGAGGATTTGACATCGATTGAAAAATGTAGGCCTACATATACAGCAAGGCTATCAAAGAGCTCGCCTGGTATTTCCTTCCGATATGTATTATTCTTTCCTTGCCATGCTTCATCCACTCCAGTTGTGTACCAATTCATAAACATCCCCTCCATCGTGAAATGATGGACAATATGTATGGCATGTGTATGGCAAGTTTAGGCTCAATTGTTTTACTTAATTGGAAAGTAAAGCAGAGCCTGTGTTCAGTGATCCGTCAGTTCAGCTACTTGGATAGTTTCTTTGGTCGCTGTTCTATCTCTTAATCTGCATGCATGCGAGACCTTGGAAAGTAAAGCAGAGCCTGTGTACTGATCCACGAGTTCAGCTGCTTGGGTTCTAAAACTTAAGTATTTTGTGGAAAATACGTCTCGTCACAAATTATGTAAAGATTAGTTGTAAAAATATTTATTGTTATATAAATAGGCCGATTCTCTGCAAATGTTATCATTACCTGAACACATCCTCCAGTGCGGAGGCAAGGAGTAGGGGGAGGGGGCGGTGCGTCCCCCTGTCACCAGGTCTTAAATCCGAGAATGTCTCCTGATCAGTACTCCATTTCTGTGGAGTGTTTGTTGGCGGTTTCAAGTCATAAATCTTTAAGCCATCCGAATATTGACCCGAATATTTCAGGGAACATATTTTCGAAGGATCTGGTCTGTTTGATGCTGTGTTTTGTATTGGTAATTTTGGTGCATCTTCCATGTAAGGATCACGAAATTGGCGAAGAGTGTCTTTTAGCGGCGTTTGAAACATTTCCATTTCTATACTACTGCGGTAATGTATCTCTTCATAGAAACGGCGTTTGGCAGTGTCAACCAGTGTTAGGGAGGAATGAATGTCAGGTCGAGTGTCAAAGCGGTGTTAGGGAAAAATGTACGTGCAATCGAGTGTCAAAGCTGTATTAGGGAGGAATGTATGTTTAGGTGAGTGTCAAAGCAGTGTCACGGAATGTATGTCAAGTCGAATGTCAAATTGTTGTTAGGGAGGAATGTACGTGGAGTCAAGTGTCAAAGCGGTGTTAGGGAGGAATGTGTGTGAAGTCGAGTGTCAAAGCGGTGTTAGGGAGGAATGTACGTCAAATCGAGTGTCAAAGCGGTGTTAGGGAAGAATGTACGTGAAGTCGAGTGTCAACCAGTGTTAGGGAGGAATGTGTGTCACGTCGAGTGGCAAAGCGGTGTTAGGGATGAATGTATGTGAAGTCGAGTGTCAAAGTGGTGTTAGGGAGGAACGTATTTGAAGTTGAATGTCAAAGCGGTGTTAGGGAGGAATGTATGTGAAGTTGACTGTCAAAGCGGTGTTAGGGAGGAATGTATGTGAAGTCGAGTGTTAGGGTTAGGTATGCTTCATAACTATCAGGTTTAGGGTCATTTCAGCTATAGAAGTCAGATAATTTCTCCACCAAAGCGTAACTAGAGTAATGTCGAAGCTGGGCGTTCAGCAGGAGTGTGCTTGAATTTGACTTTCAAAGCACTGTTAGGAAGGAATATATCTGAAGTGCAGTGTCAAAGCGGTATTAGGGAAAAATGTACGTGCAATCGAGTGTCAAAGCTGTATTAGGGAGGAATGTATGTTTAGGTGAGTGTCAAAGCAGTGTCACGGAATGTATGTCAAGTCGAATGTCAAATTGTTGTTTGGGAGAAATGTATGTGGAGTCAAGTGTCAAAGCGGTGTTAGGGAGGAATGTATGTAAAGTCGAGTGTCAAAGCGGTGTCAGGGAGGAATGTACGTCAAGTCGAGTGTCAAAGCGGTGTCAGGGAGGAATGTATGTCAAATCGAGTGTCAAAGCGGTGTTAGAGAGGAATGTACGTGAAGTCGAGTGTCAACCAGTGTTAGGGAGGAATTTATGTCAAGTCGAGTGGCAAACCGGTGTTAGGGAGGAATGTATGTGAAGTCGAGTGTCAAAGTGGTGTTAGGGAGGAACGTATTTGAAGTTGAATGTCAAAGCGGTGTTAGGGAGGAATGTATGTGAAGTTGACTGTCAAAGCGGTGTTAGGGAAGAATGTATGTGAAGTCGAGTGTCAAATCGGTGTTAGGGAGGAATGTATGTAATGTTGAGTGTCAAAGCGGTATTAGGACTTAGGGTTAGGTATGCTTCATAACTATCAGGTTTAGGGTCATTTCAGCTATAGAAGTCAGATAATTTCTCCACCAAAGCGTAACTAGGGTAATGTCGAAGCTGGGCGTTCAGCATGAGTGTGCTTGAAGTTGACTTTCAAAGCACTGTTAGGAAGGAATATATCTGAAGTGCAGTGTCAAAGCGGTATTTAGGGAAAAATGTACGTGCAATCGAGTGTCAAAGCTGTATTAGGCAGGAATGTATGTTTAGATGAGTGTCAAAGCAGTGTCACGGAATGTATGTCAAGTCGAATGTCAAATTGTTATTAGGGAGAAATGTATGTGGAGTCAAGTGTCAAAGCGGTGTTAGGGAGGAATGTATGTCAAGTCGAGTGTCAAAGCGGTGTTAGGGAGGAATGTACGTCAAGTCGAGTGTCAAAGCGGTGTTAGGGAGGAATGTATGTCAAATCGAGTGTCAAAGCGGTGTTAGGGATGAATGTACGTCAAGTCGAGTGTCAACCAGTGTTAGGGAGGAATGTATGTCAAGTCGAGTGGCAAAGCGGTGTTAGGGAGGAATGTATGTGTGTCAAAGTCGAGTGTCAAAGTGGTGTTAGGGAGGAATGTATTTGAAGTTGAATGTCAAAGCGGTGTTAGGGAGGAATGTATGTGAAGTCGAGTGTCAAAGCGGTGTTAGGGAGGAATGTATGTAATGTTGAGTGTCAAAGCGGTATTAGGAATTAGGGTTAGGTATGCTTCATAACTATCAGTTTTAGGGTCATTTCAGCTATAGAAGTCAGATAATTTCTCCACCAAAGCGTAACTAGGGTAATGTCGAAGCTGGGCGTTCAGCATGAGTGTGCTTGAAGTTGACTTTCAAACCATTGTTAGGAAGGAATATATCTGAAGTGCAGTGTCAAAGCGGTGTTAGGGAAAAATGTATGTGGAGTCGAATGTCAAAGCAGTCTTCGGGTTGCGTTGTACGTGAAGTCCAGTGTCAACTGGTGTTAGGGAGGAATGTATGTAAAGTCGAGTGTTAAAGCGGTGTTAGGGAGGAATGTACGTCAAGTCAAGTGTCAAAGCGGTGTTAGGGAGGAGTACGTCAAGTCAAGTGTCAAAGCGGTGTTAGGGAGGAATGTATGTCAGATCGAGTGTCAAAGCGGGATTAGGACTTAGGGATAGGTATGCTTCATAACTATCACGTTTAGGGTCATTTCAGCTATAGAAGTGCAGTGTCAAAGCAGTGTTAGGGAAAAATGTACGTTGAGTCGAATGTCAAAGCGGTGTTCGGGATGAATGTATGTGAAGTCGAGTGTGAAAGCGGAGTGAGGGAGTAATGTACATGAAGTCGACTGTCAAAGCGCTGTTAGGGAGGAATGTACGTCAAGTCGAGTATCAAAGCGGTGTTAGAGAGGAATGTATGTCAAGTCGACTGTCAGAGCGGTGTTAGGGAGGAATGTATGTCAGGTCGAGTGTCAAAGCGGGATTAGGACTTAGGGTTAGGTATGCTTCATAACTATCAGGGTTTGGGTCAGTTCAGCTATAGAAGTCAGATAATTTCTCCACCAAAGCGTAACTAGGGTAATGTTGAAGCTGGGTGTTAGGCATGAGTGTGCTTGAAGTTGACTTTCAAAGCACTGTTAGGAAGGAATATATCTGAAGTGCAGTGTCAAAGCGGTATTAGGGAAAAATGTACGTGCAATCGAGTGTCAAAGCTGTATTAGGGAGGAATGTATGTTTAGGTGAGTGTCAAAGCAGTGTCACGGAATGTATGTCAAGTCGAATGTCAAATTGTACCTTGTATAGCGTAATAGCTAATTATTTAGCAACTATCTCCAATTAGAAAGCAGGATTGGCTTTGATTGTGACGTTGCAAAGTGACGCTCTCAAGAAAAACATCTTCATTCTGACGCACTTCATTGTGACGTTACAGGGTTAGGCTCACCCTTTCCTTCCATTCTGCCGGTTCAAAGTGCCGGCAGAAGAAAAGTCTCTGATTTTCCATTGTGCCGCTGCAAATCTGCCGTAAAGAACTAAAGTGACTGTGTTTCATTGTGACGCTGCAGCGTCAGTACGAAAAAAGATGGTCTTAAATTTTTCATTGTGACGTGCCATTCTGCCGTACCGAGAAAAAGTAATGTTTCTGATGATCAATTAAACGCTTTATTTCCTTCCATTCTGTCGCTTCAAAGTGCCGGCAGAAAGAAAGTCTTTCATTTTCCATTGGGCCGTTCCATTCTGTCGTAGAGGGAAAAAGTGATTGTGTTACATTGTGATGCTGGTAAGCAGGATTGACTTTGATTGTGACGTTACAAAGTGACGCTCTGATGAAATACATGTTCATTCTGACACCCTTCGTTGTGACATTACAGGGTTAGGCTCTCTTCCATTCTGTCGCTTCAAAGTGCCAGCAGAAACAGTGCATCGGATTTAAGAAGCGCGAGAGCGAAAGCGCTCAATCGCGCGCCTGAATCAAAATTTAGAGGCTCTTTTTTTCGCGCTTCTTGAATTTATCGTATGGAATAATCTTTATTTACCTCTAATAACTTTCCATGAAAACGCAAGACGTTTCGATCACGAAAATCCGGAAGTGTGCGAGCTCTTCTGGCAAAGGAGTTAAACTTGGTTCGGATTTAACCGAGGACCGAAACGTCCTCGCTTATAATTGGTTAAATTGGTAATACTGATCAATCACAGCGGCGGATACAGCTGTGTGTGGATTGTCGACGGACATATTGTTGTTGGCGCGCTCGTCTGATTTTGGGATTTGTTTGATCGATTGTGGCCGCGAATAAGCGATTATGGCTACAAAACTTCCACCAACAGTTAGACTAGAAACATTTAAAAGGCGGAACACTGGTGGTGTTCTATCGTATACGGCCGAAAACGGCATGGTACCGTAACAGAAGTTTGGCGCAAACTGCGCAAAACATTGACAAAATTCTCAAACATCGCAGAATCCGAGGAAAGGCACAGAACGAAATAAAGGGATAACAATGAAACACATCAGGGATAACTGGTTTCGCTTACATTTATTATCAACATTTCATACATGATTGTCAGATAATATTGATGTCGCATTTCATAATGTTAAGAAGTTTGAAAATAATACTAATACTTTTCTTGCAAGAATCATAAAATGGGAATTACTATTTACATCCCCATTCTCATAAATAGCTCTTCTAAAAGTTTTTAGAAGGGTTTTTTTTTAGAGAAGTGATCGCTCTTCTTGACAAAATTAGAAGAGCGATTTTTAGCTCGTCTGGATTTTTCAAATCCGAAGCACTGCAGAAAGAAAGTCTTTCATTTTCCATTGTGCCGTTCCATTCTGCCGCAGAGGGAAAAAGTGATTGTGTTATGTGATGCTGAGAAGCAGGATTTACTTTGATTGTGACGTTCAAAGTGACGCTCTGAAGAAAGACATGTTCATTCTGACGCACTTCATTGTGACGTTACAGGGTTAGGCTCACCCTTCCTTCCATTCTGCCGGTTCAAAGTGTCGGTAGAAGAAAATTCTCTCATCTTCCATTGTGTCGCTGCATTCTGCCGTAAAGAGGTAAAGGGACTGTCTTTCATTGCGACGTTGCAGCGTCGGTTCAAAAAAATATGGTCTTAAATTTTTCATTGCGTCGTTCCATTCTGCCGTACCGACAAAACAGGTACCTTGTATAGCAACTACCTCCATTTAGAAAGCAGGATTGGCTTTGATTGTGACGTTGCAAAGTGACGCTCTCAACAAAGACATCTTCATTCTGACGGACTTCATTGTGACGTTACAGGGTTAGGCTCAACCCTTCCTTTCATTCTGCCGGTTCAAAGTACCGGCGGGCAGAAAGAGAGAGAGTCTTTCATTTTTCATTGTGCCGTTCCATTCTGCCGTAGAGGGAAGAAGTCATTGTGTTATATTGTGATGCTGGTAAGCAGGATTTGACTTTGATTGTGACGTTGCAAAGTGACGCTCTCAAGAAAGACATGTTCATTCTGATGCGCTTCATTGTCACGTTACAGGGTTAGGCTCACCCTTCTTTCCATTCTGCCGGTTCAAAGTGCCGGCAGAAGAAAACTCTCTGATTTTCCATTGTGCCGCTGCATTCTGCCGTACCGAGAAAAGGTAATGTTCCTGATGACAAATTGAAAAGTCAACTTCATTTTCTTCAATTAAGAAGGTGCAAACAGCGTTGACAAAGACAGAGCTGTACTCTGCTGTACAAAGAAACTACTTTGAACCACATTGTGTTTCATTAATATGGCACTTGTACGGCTGAAAATAAGAGAATGGTGCAGGTTTTCCACCCTCTTATAGTCTCTCTCGTGCTTCCTTACATGAAGTATCCACCTCCCGGGGGAGGGGGGATTTTGTCACACTGAGCTGCTGAGCTGTCTCAGTATAGTAGAGTGGTTGTTGTTGTTAGGGCAAGCAACACTTGATACTTGAAGTAGACACGCTTTGCACTTCTCATAATACAATTTTGGGGCAAGTGTGTTGATAATACAGACCTGGCTACTTTCGAAAGATAGTCGATACACAAATTGTCAGAATTTGTCAACAAAATGTAAGTAAATCACGTCCACACTGTGTGCTTCCGTTTTCGATATGCCGTTTCCCAGTACAACATGCCGGATTTGATTTAGGCAAACCGGGCCTCCCAATCATTCGGGGCTCCCGGTCCGATTACACTGGGTTAGGCAGGCAAGGTAACCGCTGGCATTTTGGATGGGTTGGTTTGTACAATAATCCAAGTTAAGACTTAGACTATACTTTTGCATTGGCACGTGGGTCAACGCATGAGCTCTGGTTCGTTCTCCTGGCCTCACCCATGTCTCTTTAACCTGGGGCGGGTTTTTAACTATTGATAACTGATGTAAATATGATAAATATGGACCAAATGTTCCTACTATTCCAAGAAAGGAACAATAAGCAACTTCAGTTCGAAAATAGTCCAGTTATCATCGATTAAAATAGTTCATAGGTTGAAGAGATAGCAAAGAGAGCGTCCCGGTTAACAACCAGAACTCCGGCCTGATGTCAGTGTACCGCCCGCAGCTATTCGGGCAAGATAGTATAAGGATCAACTTGAATTAAGGTCGCTTGAATTATAGCCGAGCCAAAACCCGGATTGACAGTAGCCTGCTCAACAGTTCTATCTTTCGTCGTGCTCAAGAAATGTTTTACGATTTCATATCAGAGAAATTGACAGGAAAGTAGTAGTTGCGTCAACACACGAAAACCTCATTACGTTAGTAAAGTCAAAACCGTTTATTTGATTCTGCATGGAAAACTAGCTGTGTTTCGTACAGCAACGAATCAAATTAATGTTTTCAAAGTCAACATATCTGACCTGATATTGCGTCTAAACATTATTTTGGTTCAAGGGACACCCGATTACCTCAATCAAATCCAGCCTCTTGTCGTGGCGAGTTGAAATACTAAAGATATGCACCGTACACGTAATCGAAAAAGGATTCGCAATGTAGGGAAATATCAGTGCGATCGATCCGATTCGGGGGTTTTGAATTGGTGAAAATAAAACCAAGAAATTCTGGCTGTGATATGTGTATATAGGGTGAGAGGGCAACAGAGGGGCCCGAAGCTATGATATCATTAACAGTGAGCAAATATTAATCAATACAAAATAAATTAGATCCCTCCAACCGATGTTTCGGGCTAGTGGAAATACAGAATTAATGATGAGTAACTATGTAGACTTGAATGTCGATGTCATCAATGCTGAATATATATATGGAGTTTACAAGCCAGATATATAGCACTCTGTGTTTCGGTCACTAACCGCTAAAAACCGCCTTACTTAATCATGTTAATATGCAGTGAAGCGGCTGAGCACATCTTGAGAAAACTACATTCCCTATATCCGCCGCAACAAATGACCCGCCACACCTGCTAGCCAGGGCTTTCCGCTCAACATATACGGTAGCATACATTCCACACCATATTTTCGAGATACGACGCCCAGACATATCCTACCCGATACCATCCGCAAGCACATTAATTCATTTGTTGGTGCTCGGAGTACCGATCGTTATAGTGTCTGACGCTTGGAATCACGGTCAGTCTGTGTAAAAAGGGTAGGGGAATACATTTGATAGATTTTCGTTGTCAAACGTTCAGAGTAAATAATGTCCAGTAGCACTGAATTGAAAAGAATTTCCAAGTGGTTTTACCGAGTCTCATCTCCGTCACGCATAGATTGTGCTTGTGCATATCGACACCTTGAAGATATTGTATTACAGTGTCTTGTATAGATCTGTACTAAGCATGTCAAGCAGAATTAGACACATTCTGCAAAGTAGTCTGAAAAGGCATCTCCGGGGACATATGTGAAATATTGAAGTGGCGTGATCAACCAAATGCGCGCTCTCCATCAGCGCTATGGTTATGTTTTAGAGCAGATTTCTGCTACCGGCGAAGGCAGACCTTCTTGAACTTCGACAACTTTTTTGACAGATAGAGAAATATCAAATTTTGTTTAATTTTTGGGAATTTTCGGAAAATATTCTGTTAATTTCAAGAACGGCAATTTGAACTTACGTTCACGCCAGGCATCCCCTTTATTTTCTGGCGATAATACCCGTATGTGATAGGCGTTGTCGAAAAAGAAAAGCGTCCTAAGGCGTCTCAATTTCACAGAAAGATCAAAGTCAAAGATCAATGTCAGTATCGATGAGTAAGATCACTGGTATGTGAATGGGACAGGGTATAGGGAGCTGGGAGCAATGAATGCATGAGAGCAAATCACTCTGCGTTAATTAATGCTGTTAAGAGATCAACAGTCAGAACTTAAACAGAGAATATGGTTGGTTGATTGACGACTATTGCTTTCCAATATAGCAGATATGTCAAACTGGGTATTGACAGGTATGAGAATATGATTACAGGAGCCCCGAATTCCTTCCGTTGAATCTGAATGGACATTTCGATTTCCCCCTCAGTTTTCTTGATCACAGATAGGCCTACTATACCGGTACATTGAGTTGTTCCTCGTTTGTTAGGCAGAAAAGTGTTTCCGATTTTCCTCTCCTTTGAATTTTTTGCAAGTCAGTTTGATGTTCCTATCTATTTTCGCTCGATACGTATGTCTTCCGTATGTAGACCGAATATCATTTCCAATTTTCTCTCATTTAAATTTTATTATATGTCTGATATATCAGTTTGGTTTTCTCTCTTAGTTTGCTCTGCAGCAGATACGGCATATTCAGTTGTAAGTAAAAGATCATTTTCAGTTTCCTCTCTGTTCAATGTATTCATGCCAGTTTGTTCTCCATCTCACGTGTGGGTATGTCAGATAAGTCAGTTTGATTTGCCCCTTCGATTTGCTCATTTGTTTGCTTGTAATGTTTAGATACGTCTGATATGACAGTTTGTTTTTTCTCTCCTACAACAGATATGTCACATTTAGTTGTTCCTCTTACATGTAGACAGATAAAATGCATATTTTAAATTTCTCTTTGAATTTATGTCGTTTGTATATTTCTTCGCCAATTCCATCGAGACAGATACGCCAAATTGAGTTATCCAATAGGGAGATTGAATATCATTTACAATGTTTTCTTGTTGAAATATTTATATGCGTCAGATATGTCAGTTCAGGTTTTCTTTTTACTCTGCGATAGATACATACTATTTAATTGTTCCCGTTTGTAGATGGGATGTTATTCCATTTTCTCTCCTTTTAATTTAAAGTCAGATATGTCATTTTGATTTCCCGCTCTCCTCATACTGCAGTGACAGTGATGCGCCATATTGAGTGATACCCCTTTTTCCATGTAGCCTGTATGTCAGATACGTTAGTTTCATTTACCCCCGCTTTGTTTTGCAATAGATACGTCCCATTGACTTATCCCATGCACCCAGGTAGACAAGACGTTTCCAATTAAGAAGTTCTGGATCAACCAAGTGCATGCTCGAAGCATAAAGGTGGTTCTAACAGGCTCTGCATGTATGTATGAGCTCTAATTATCAAACACATGCAATTCACCTATAGTTTTTCAGTATAAAGATAGTTTTAAGGGATGTTGTTGAAGGAGGTAATTAGGATGCTTGAGTCACAAATCCGTCAGTCACTGCTAGAGACTATACTCGGGGCTGCCCGAAGCCCTCAATGAAGGCGCTCGATTGGAAATGAGACAATGTGGTGTATCTGCAGCAAAGTAAAATGAGAGGAAGGGGGATCAAACTAACGTCACGTGACGGATCAGAGCAAAACAGGAGAAAACGGTCAAACAGACCTATCTGACGTAGCCCCAAATTCAAAGACAACGACAATGGCGTGTCTGTCTAGAGTGAAATTGGAGAGAAATACCAAACCAACATATCCGACATGACTAAAAATTCAATGGAAAGATAATCAGAAATGGCATTCTGTCTACCTAATGGGGACAAATATTAAACTGATATCTGACATGGTTGAAAATGCAAAAAGGAAAATTAGATACGACATTCTCTCTACATATTGGGACACTACTCAATGTTGCTTGTCCATCGAGAAATGAAATGGGAGTGAAATATCAAACTGACATATCTGAAATGTTTAACAATTCAAAAGACATAATTCGGAAATGACTTTCTATCTACCAAAGGGGGGATGATAAATGTGGCCTGTCCGCTTGTATGAGATTGGCGGGAATCTGATGTATATGCCACAAAGCGAAAATGAGGGGGAATAAACTGGTGTAAATGACATGACTAAAATATAACGGAGAAAAATAGAAAATGACATTCCATCTACCAAAGGGGAACTACTCAATGTGGGTTGTCTGTCACAAGGAAAATTTCCGATACCTTAGACCTTGTATGTTTAGATGAGTAAATGGCCCCAGAACAGGTGCGGTAGAAGTGCCAAACATAAAATATTGCATATATAAGAAATTGTTCAGTTGGCATGAACTACAATATTATATTGTCTACTCAGAAAAGTTTCAAGGTACTGAGTCTCGTCATTCTCGAATAACAGGGCCGTGCATTCGTGCAAAATCGCCAATTTTGATGCGAAAACACCTCATATTTCTTTCTATAAACATGTGAAGATAAACCAAAGCCAGCTTGATACAGCATACTCGCTGTTCCAATACGTAGTCGTAGGCCAAATCTGGTTCTGGTTATCGTTTATCGTCATATGTGTACAAAGAACAATAAGAATTGTTTTCACCTCAGAATCAACTATTTGCACGAATGCACTACTTCTCGGCCCGGTTACTCAAGAATCATGAGACTCGGTGCCTTGAAACTTTCTGAGTATACAATATAATATTGTACTTCATGCCAATTGAACAATTTCTTGTAGTGGAAGTATTTTATTTTGGTACATCTGTATTGCACCTGGCCTGGGGCCATTTACCCATCTAAAAGATACAAGGTCCTTTCCAATTTACGTAAATAATCCGATTTTACCATTCCTAAAATGATTCATTATAATAACCAGAAACAACCTTTACATCCAATCAAAGTTTCATTAGGCATTCACATAACCATCACATTTCCAAGATCATCATGTATATGCATTATGTAAATAGTTCAATATGCATGTACATACAGTGATTTTTTAATTGTGTCCATACTTGTCAACATTAGAGACTTGGTAATAATATCCATGAAACAGTATATATTCCGGGCTTTATTGACACAAGCAGATAACAGGCTATGTCAAGTGGATTGTGCAAATAAAGTAACTACTTCAGATTGTTATACCATGCTTTCATACATGTCAGTGATATACAGGTGACCATGTACCTGTACAAGGAAGTGCCAATGACCTTCACAAGGTATTAAGCTCGGATAACGGAGTCAGCAAAATTCCTAAACTATATCCATGTTCAGCTAATACATACAATGCAACCATGACCACAGAATTTTACAATTTAATCAAATGTTAAACATTTCATATTATCGGACTGTGAAATGTCGCTTTTGCACATGTTGAACTTGAATATTCAGCATTAAATTAATCTACATTACAAAGGCAATAAATCACGTGTACAGCTCCAGCCATACCCTACTTAGGTTCAGCAACCTGGAATACACCACTATTTAACTTCTGTCTGTTCAAATTTGTCCCAGTTTGGGTAATACATATCTGAGTTGTGAAATACAGTAACTTGATCCATGTTTTCATTTTCCCCTTAAGTTTAAAGCTTTTATTGCTTTTTCGTAAAGGACACGTAATGGAATCAAACATTTTTTCCAAACCGACCAATAAAAGTACATCCAGGTATATTTTGACAAATTGTACCCGAGTATTAGAAGAGCAATTGGTCTCCAGCATTTAGTGAATTTCGACGTTTCTTCACGTCGTCATTTTTTTTTGTGAAAACGGGCATTATTCGATCGAAGTATAATTAGTAGGAGCACAATGAGACAAAGCTCGTTAGTGGGACGAAGAGACACGCAACATTGTACCAAACCATTTCAAGTTCACAGAACCATCTTGAATTTCATTTACGTAAACTAAAGTTATAGCCACCAAAATATTCATTTATTCTAATGCCGTTAAGGAGTTTGACGGCAACTTATCCCCGTTCGGAGGATATAGCTGTGATTGTGAATCTTCGAACTTCATCTGTACACCATGCAAGCATATTGTGAACAGTAACCTTGGTGTCATGAGTGATAAAGACCTTAAAACATTCCTGATGACATTACGATGGAACAGGATTTTCAGTAACCCCTGACCTAAATATGGAGAGCCTAGCTAAAATAAACACCGGATTGGCCAATAATAAATTTATTCAAGCCACATGAAAAAAATTATTAAAACTACAACTACATGAAAGAGAATGCAATGGCGGGAAGCTCTGGACGTATAGCGGCGCAGCCCAACTAGCAATACGACTTCTAAGCAGGCAAGCAAGTAGTGGCCAACATGGCCTGGCAGGCAAATACATAGTTACAATTGGTATACATATACAAGCGTCTAGTCCGTCATTCATAATTCAGCCGTCGTCCATTAAAGAATATCCGCGTCCATAATCCAAAGACCTATTCCATATCCATATAACAGTATTAGCACCAAATTCAAAAGACAATCATAGTATACATAAACATAGGCTAGTTTCCTGCAAGAGAGAAGCGGTCAACAGTTTTCAATGATGCCGACAAGACATCATGATGTTCCAAAAATATAAAATCCATATCGCTGATCAGTATTCTTAATCCATAATAATCGTTCTAAGTCGTTATCTAGAGAATGGTGTATCTCAGTCACGCTTTGATTGTGACTGTTCATATGAGCACCATGAGGATCTTGAAGTACATGGGTTCATACGGCCCCTAGCCCCGGGCTAGCCAGCAAACCAGCAAATAACCAGCGTATAACCAGCAAATATTAGCTTGGTGCTCTGGCATGCGATATAGGAATAATTCAATCGAGATTACCAACAAATGAATATTTAGTTTATATCGCTATACCAATTCATTGGAATTACCAGACGATAAATTGATCTTATGTAGAGCATATGGCATACATGTAAATGATATTTAATCGTGCCACCCCAACCTGTCATAAAGACCAATAGCAAAAGCCACCTCTTTAAGGCGTTTACGGAACTGCATGAGTGACAGGCAGACAACACGGCCAGACTGAGTGATACAAAACAAGGGTAAATGCCTATCAATAGGGCCTGCAACTGTTACAAACTGTCGCAAAGCTCTAGTCGGACAAATAAGTGACAGATGTACAGGCAAAAAAGGCAACACTGCTGTATGTACTCGTTGTGCATATTGAATGGTCTTAGACGATGGGATAGACAATAGATCTTTTCATACCGAAAATAGCCGAAAGACGTGACAACGTGAAAAGCTGTCAACAGAAACTCCCGATTGCACGCTGGATTCGATCAATGAAATAACCAGTTGCTGGTGGGCTGTAAAAAATGCTGCGACCTCTGCCTGGAGATCACAACCGGAAATGACACTATTTCTTGAAATGACGGTTGCAGACTTATGGCAGCTTGGAACACAGACGCTTTATTACAAAAGAAAATGTTTTTCAATTCAAAGATCATTCGTTGTAATTATTTGCTACATACCTCTGTTATGGCAGAGACAAATCTGCACACAGAAAACGATGGGGTGAGCCGACTTGTCAACCCACCAGCATGTTTTTACGCCACGTGACTTGCTTCTCCGAATGGACGCGAAATTTATCGAATCCGTGGTGAAAAGGTCTATAGTACACCATTATCTTGAAAACACAGATCTTCACGTTTAACACAATGAGAGTTAAAGGGAGGCTTACAGGCCAATGTGCAAAAATTGCTAACCTGCAACAATCCAAAGAAACCAGTGGTGACAGCAGCCCAGAAACGAAGATCTATGATATCATTAAGATCCAGTATCTCGCGCATGGCTCGAAGATGATCCAAGTAAAAGAGCTTTTTGAATGAAAAAATTGCACTTAACGCGTTTAACACTCTTCAAAAGCCGCTGTAACCACCAGTTATCTTCGAGAGTGTTGGGTAACTGACAATCTAAATGCAAAATACGGAGTCTATTTAAATATTGCTGAATTGTGTTAAAGGATTTATCCTGGACCAAAAAGGTCACATAACGAGCTAAATTACATTCTGTTACAGGGAGTGGATCCAAATTAAAAAAGTTACAAAATTGAAGATATGTCCTCAATTGACAATCATGAGCTCTCTGTGTAGAGGGGACATATGCGGCAGCACAAAACATTTTTACAACTGCATCAAGTTGTGATAAACATGTAACCACTGCCAAATCTAGGGAAGAAGAAAATAAAATGCTCTGACTGACATATGATCAGGTTAAAAACTAAATCGGCGAATATGGAGTTCCTAATGAATGCAACTCTGACACAAAGCGTTGCATCTGGCCAGGCTCATGAAACCTCGAAATAGAGTCTGCAATAATATTTTGCCGACCGGGTAAGTAAATGGCTTCTAGGGTAAAATCAAAATGCATCGCCAGATGACAGAGTTCATCCAGTACCTCAAATGCTGCTGGGCAAGGAGTAGTACCCTTATTTATTATAGCAGCCGTTGCTGAGTTATCTGTATAAATTTGAACTTCTACCAATGTAATGACCAGTTCTTTGATATAAATATGCTCGCCCTGCCATTCGGGATGATCCAGATGCCATGCGCAATATGTCCAATCACCGGACAAGCAGAAAGCTCCACCCCCAAAATTGCAAGCATCTGTAAAAACCGGGACAACAGGCCGAACATCCCATATCAGTCTACGATTTACAGAATGGCTGAGATGATAAACCCACCATTCTAGGTCAGCAGATATACTAAACACCAATACCTTGGGATTAGGGGCTTTTAATATGGAATTAAATCATACAGTTTTCGTATATGTAGTCTTCCCCAAGTGATAACATGCGTGGCCTAATTCAATTTTCCAGCAAGTTTCTCTAGTTGTTTTTTAGACAGTCTACGTTTATTTAAACTGACTTTAATACACACTATAAGTTCGTCCAATTTTGATGGAACTAATGGCAAAGTACCAGTTCGAGTGTCAATCTCTATACCCAAGAAGGTCAGTTTTTGGCAGGGGTCTATAACTTTTTTCCAGTTAATAGAAAATCCCAGTGATCTCAACAAGGAGATCAGCAGGTTATAAGCTTTCAAACAAGTTTCCCATGTAGGAGAGGCGATAAGGAAATCATCCAAGTAAGCCACCACACCATCATAACCCCGCCATGCCATCATACGTTTCACTGCTTTGGTGATCCGGTTAAACACTGAAGGGGATTCACGGCTTACGAATGGAAGTTTATTGTCAAATAAAAAAGAAGCAGTTTCCTGGCCCTTAAACTGCCATTTAAGACCTGTAAATTTGTAGTTTGACGGGTGAATATTTACACTCCTACACGCAGATGAAATGTTCACTTTCGCAAGGAACCAGCCGGGCTGTATAATATCCAAGACGTCCTGTATCGATTGATAATCACAGGGGTCCTTGGTGGCGTAATCGTTGACACTAACACATTCTGGTCTACTACAGTCATGTATGAGTCTGATTTTACCATCACTTTTAGGAGTAGCATTTAGCGCACTAATCACATGAGGGGGACAATCAATCATGGTGTAATTACCCTCAATTATCTCAGAATTTATTTGATTCTCTACTACGTCATAGTGACAAAGAGTTGACTTAGAATTAGGCACACAAATCGGCATCGGGCCCTCATTAGGATTGTCAACCATAGAGAGCCTCTCTTTTATACTAGCTAGAATAAAATCACGATCAAAGTCATTCTCAAGTTCTCTCTCCCACACATGCAACCGATCTGCTAAAGGTCTAGATATAGGGCGAACTACTGTTTTTTTGGCGCCGCTTTACTTGGACTCTCGGATTCACCATGATTACTCTGTCCGTGTGAATGGGGAAAACAAACAAGACAAATATGCGCATAATTACACACACGAAGTTGACAACCCAAACGGCCATTGAAGCGTTCACAAATTGGGCGCCCAGTTTGTGGGTCAAATTTGGACCGGTCACTAGCCCGCTGATTAGAATTTTTCTCTGTTGATTTAGGCGCCGGAAACTTGTCTCTTCTCGGGCGGAGCCATGCCTGCATAAGGAACGGTTGATCTGTATTCCAAGAAAATTGATCTTTGGTTTGTCGTCTTCGAAATTGTAAATCAAAATTCAAGATGGATTGCCAGTCAAACACTTGCACAAGGGTAGTGATTTTTGTCAGGTAGCCCGAGTATTGCATAATCACTTCCATAGAGACACTATCTGTCGTAATCATTTCCTGCATGATTTTTATCGCGCCTTCGAAATACTGGGCTTGGTTCAATTTATGGGAAGCAATTTTAGAGTCTTTGACTTTTACCTCTAACAAGCCAAAATCTACGACACTGGTGTCGACGGACTTATCACCTGCCGTAGGAGCTGTTGTAACAAAGTCCCGGACCTCGCGTGATATCGGACGTTTCTGGCTGCATGTATTAGAATTTGACAGACGTGAGAGAAGTTCAAACATACCGGTATGGTCATTGGCTGTTCGCGAATTCGTTCCAAGTTGGTTCTCCGGTACGTTCATACTGCAAACATAATTCAGCACGGCCAGGAAATCCTCAGGTTGCTGATTATTTGGCCGGCCTTCCACGTGGTGTCATGCACGGAGCGAGTTACATAACCAATCCATGCCGTTTTAAATGGACTTCCCTCAAGTCCTCTCATAACAAACCCGAAGGCCGACCAGAGGATAGTCCTGACTGCACTGGAACAGTATGTCATTGAGTGGTCAAGAATAAGGTCGTTGAAACAATACGCCATATTGACAGAAGTGCTCTTCCCCAAGCAAATCAAGTACTGAGAAATTGCAATTCACAAGAAGTTATAGCTAATCTCCAGAGTAAATTCATCATTCGTCCCAGCAGACTAAGCTCCAAATGATAAGATATTCATATGTAAATATTACTTTTACAAGGTGCTTCTTAATGGAGGCTGAAACTTACCATTCTGTATCCCTGGGTCAGGCTCTATCAGAAAACAATCCGAGATGGCCGCTTTCAAAAGAGGCATTTCTGGTCAATTTTTCGGTAAGATTTTTCGATTTTGTTATTCATGTAATGTCTCCACGGAAACTGCATGATACATTAGTAAATATTAATATGATGTGAAATAAAATAGTTTTTGCCCACTTTTCCTCGCGGAAAAGCAGAAATTTTCAAGAAAAATGACATCACTTTCCTGGTACCCCACGTGACCACCATCTGGAATTTACCCATGATCCTCTGCTCGGAGGTTATGTAAATAGGCTAAAAATGACATCATGTATGCCAAGTTTTAAAACATTCGGTTCAGCCGTTGATTTTTGCAAATCAAAAAGGCTTTCAAATATTTGGAAATCCAAACAAATTTCAAAGATTTAGTCGTGGCGCGAAAATCTACGCTCTTCAGCCTCCCTTCTCGATTACTTTGCCGAGCAAAATAGAAAATTTATATTTCCCTCAAAGTTAATTTTCAATGAATTTATTATTAGGTCTATCACTTTGATCTGTGAAACTATGGAATGGTGTTGAAGGCTTTAACGAACTGTCCAAGAGGCATAATGACACTTTTCACTATTCAAATTGAGGCCTGTGACAGTTTTGATATCCGATTAGGATAATTAATTAAGTTTCTGCATTTATGTGTGTTATCATCTGCAAACTAAATACCTTAACACTATTTCTTTCTTAGGAGATATCATCTCATCTGACATGTTCGGCCAAGCCATTTCGAGGGTTGCTGATTTTATTAATTTTTTTAAAATCAAATTCTGCAAATAAGAAACATTTCTTGTCAGTATCTATGGATATCTCCCTATACACAATTCGCGAATGTGTTTGTCACTAAGTCATTCCGAAGGTGATTTAAGTGCGAAATTTCAGCGCTAGTTCACTGAACAAGGTTTGTGTGTAAGAGAATGAAAGGTCAAGAGATCGCGTTTATGGTCAGTATCTGCTAATATATGACGTAATTCCATTCGTAAAACTGATTGACAAAGAATGTAAATTGTGAAGTGTAGAACCAGTAAATTCTAGCAGAAATGGGCTCTGACTTGAGAGAATGATGTCAAATGCAATATGTTTCTGCCCATTGTCTGCTGATACACAGAAATATTGAATTTACGGGAGTGATTAATGCTAATCTAAAGGGATTCTGAGTGCCGAAGAGGACGGGCAAATCAATACCAGCGAAGCAAGGCCATGGCTTCCGAGAATGAGGATAGAGAGGTTGTGTTCCGAAAGAGGATCATTCAAAATAGCTATGTGCCAAATTCCATGCTTGTAACCGAAACTGCACAACTATGATGTATCGTTCGCGCACATTGTTGTCTGACTCGTTAAAGGGATAGAACACCATTGAAAAAAGTACGTTGTAAATGAAAGAATAGTTCCATCACAGTCCAAAAGTATTTTTATTTATTTTTCCGATTTTTTTTAACCGAATGAAACGTATTTGATATATGTGTTTGTATGGTGGTCTGTTACGACCATCCATTTTCCTATCCTCTCAATTATTTTAGATACCCACAAAACACTCATCGTTATTCTGGCTCAATAGGGAAGCAGACATCGATAGGGAAGTATTTTAAAGGTTTAACGTGGAACATTATTGCTTATTTAATGGTCAAACAACCATGTACGTAGATTACATGATTGGAACTACGTGGGGCAACTGGACCAAAAATATTTGTTTGCCATTTCACCAACATTTGTCTGTACGCAACTTCTTTAGGAAGCCCAGTCGGTATAGCGACAATGAGTCGGTATAGCTAAGACAGTAAGTGCAACACCAGGGAGTGGAGGGTCATTGTTCCGATTCCCACAGAGGGTTAAATTATTCTTCCTTTCAAAACACATTTCAATATATTGCTTGGGGGTAATACCAAATTGTCATTTCTATAAGTTAAACATCTTTATTTGGCGAAAGTTGGTGACTTGTTCCCCTTACTTCTGAAACGCAATTGTTGCGTTTGTTTTTATGATGCATGGTCTATAATGTGATACCAAGTATTATTCAATGTTAATCACAATGACAATGCGTTATTTGTCTACTTCTTCGCCAATTTGCGAATTATCTAGATTGGGTAGATAAAATGATTACTAGAAGTAGTGAACTTATTTTTCTATTTACTAAGACAGTCGCCTGTCAATGTATGCAAATTAGCTGAACCACTAACAAGGTTGCGGCTCATCTTCCTTGGTATAAAAGCAATTCAAGGATCTTGAAGTGTGTATACATGTACATACTGTTCAATGAAAATGGTAATATCTGAAAACAATAACTGATGTGTCGATCGACAGCTTTTAAGAGACTGAAGTTTCTTATGTCTTGACGTAAGAGAATTGAAGTCTGAACGGAAATCAGCGAAGCAATAATTCATTCCACCGAATATAGTTGCAAATGAATTCAAACGTGCCTGAAGACAGGGTTGTCATTTGAGATCGGAGGTTGAAAAGAAAAGTGTGGCAGCGATCGCACTCCCTTAGCGCATGCGTATTTCAAAAAGAAACAAGAACAAAAAAAGAAGGACAACAACGCGAGCCTCCCGTAGGCCTGCGTGCCGCAGGTAAAAATGAAGCGGGCCTCCTCTCACGCCGACTTTATGACAAAAGATATGATTACAATTTCGACATCGTTAACTTTCCCTTTCTGGAGAGTAATATTTCATTGGGACATGCGTATGGCATATACATATCTAGATCACGTGTTAAATGTGACTATTTTAATCAACGTCGCAAAACGTTATTGCAGAGGCTTGTGAAACACATCCTCGCGAGCCAGTGTATCAATCGATAGGTTACGATCGATAGATTACGATCGATACACTGGCTTTGTTAGTTAGCCATAGCAGTTCTGGATATAAATAGCTGGAGGGGTCGAACCAATCAGTACGCGCGCTAAAGCAGCTCATCAGGCCAATCCGCAGCGAGGCTTGAGTTTTGACTGGTTTGAATTTCATCGCCGGCCAGACTACCTTTGAAGTTAGGCTGAAATCGACATCGGGTGTCAAAGCGAAAACCGAAGGCTTCAGATAACGACACGCTCATTCAAAACAACTGCGGGAGATGAAATGTACGAGATTGTGTAATAGACACGACTACTCGAGAACTCGTCTGAATCACCAAAAAGGTCCAGGTAAACCCTCTGCGAGGATTTAGGGATTACCTGGACTTGTGCAGATGGTGAAACAGGGCTATACCACCAACGGCCGCCCCTTGGGAATAGTACCGGGAATAAGTATTCCAATGGGTACTGAAACGAGGCTTATACTTCGGAATATTAATTATGTTTGGCAGAGTATATACACATGGAAGTTTCCAAGATAAGCCTGTTTCCTTTATATAAATGTGTAGTTATATAGTTAATTATCCGTGGAAGAAGTGACAAAAGACTGCAATGGTTTCAAAATAAATTCAAGAGTTTATTATATACTTACGAAAGCGAACCTTGTCTGGAGTATGGGAGTTCAGTGAAGCTCGGGAAGATCCGGTTTAGAAACGTGTTGATAATATCTTCATAGATTTGAATTTACCGCTCCTTTTTATACGGCCGAAATTGTGCCACATAAACAGAACACTCTAAAGGAAAGTAAAAGGCGGTAACAGTTGTCCAGCTGTTGTCGAACTTCACTGAGTCTCCGTTGTTCCAATAGGCTTGAATATAAATAGTATCTGCCATGCAAAATGCCCCTATAATTGGGTTCCTATTGTGCACACATGTCGTTCAATAATATATAGTTTATATACAGAAATGGTATGGTATGATCCAAGATCAATATAAATAAGAATTTCTATGAATCATGGACAGGAATGATAAAATATAGTTTTCAAGATCACTGAATTAAGGATGAACTGAATATATAATTTTAGATCGTCTTTCGTAACAGTACTAATTATGCACCCCTGTTGACTGACCTATATTTGTTCTCTCATGAATATGACTATATGCAGGCGCTTTCAAAACTCGATCAGTTCAAAGTCCGTTCCTTCGCATTCACTAAACGTTATATAGACGATCTTCTCGCTGTGTGTAATCGCTATATAAATGACGCAGTCAAAGATATAATATAGCCATCTTCATCGGATTTGAAGGAAACTGTAGATAGCGCTAATGGCGCATCATATTTAGATATATCTCTATAAAAATGAAACAGGCCTCCTCTCCCGTCGACTTTATGACAAAAGATATGATTACAATTTCGACATCGTTAACTTTCCCTTTCTGGACAATAATATTTCAGTGGGACATGTATGGTTGGCCATCCCTGCCAGAATTCGTCATTTAGAGGCTGCCTCTAAATAATATATACCATGGTATAAAATGCCAAGCCTGCCATAATTCGTATTTAGAGGCTGCCTCTAATTATTTTGTACCATGGTATAAAATGCCGAGCCTGGCATAATTCGTATTTAGAGGCTGCCTCTAATTATTTTGTACCATGGTATAAAATCGCCAAGCCTGCCATAATTCCTATTTAGAGGATGCCTCTAATTCATTTTAGCCGTAAGTCATAAACAACTCGATGTCATATCAAGAATATTAAATTTGACCAATGAGTAAACTTGTAACAAGCGTAGAGATATGGCACCAAATTTGTGAAAGCGCATATCATTGGTGGAAGTAATAAGAAGGCGAAAATTTACGACTTACGGCTAAAATGAATTAGAGGCATCCTCTAAATAGGAATTATGGCAGGCTTGGCGATTTTATACCATGGTACAAAATAATTAGAGGCAGCCTCTAAATACGAATTATGGCAGGCTCGGCATTTTATACCATGGTACAAAATAATTAGAGGCAGCCTCTAAATACGAATTGTGGCAGGCTTGGCGATTTAGAGGCATCCTCTAAATAGGAATTATGGCAGGCTTGGCATTTTATACCATGGTACAAAATAATTAGAGGCAGCCTCTAAATACGAATTATGGCAGGCTTGGCATTTTATACCATGGTATATATTATTTAGAGGCAGCCTCTAAATGACGAATTCTGGCAGGGATGGCCAACCATAGACATGCGTATGGCGTATACATATCTAGATCCCGTGTTAAATGTGACGATTTTAATCAGCGTCGCAAAACGTTATTGCAGAAGCTTATGAAACAGGGCTATACCACCAAGGGCCTCCCCTTGAGAATAGTCAAGGGAATAGGTATTCCAATGTGTACTAATTGTGCAGCCCTGTTGACTGACCTATATCTGTTCTCGGGCGCTTTCAAAAACCGGTCAATTCAAATCCCGTTCCTTCTCATTCACCAAACGCTATAGACGATCTTCTCGCTGTGGATAATCGTTATATAAATGACGCAGTGAAGAATATATATCCGCTTTCCCTGGATTTGAAGGAAACTACAGATAGCCCTACCGGCGCATCATATTTAGACCTATATCTCTATAAAAATGAAACCGGCCTTCTCTCTCGTCGACTTTATGACAAAAGAGATAATAACACTTTCGAAATCGTAAACTATCCCTTTCTGGACAGTATCTTCCAGCGGGACCTGCATATGGCGTATACATATCTCGCCTAGTAGCATTTGCTAGATCCTGTGTTGAATGTGACGATTTTAATCAACGTCACAAAACACTATTGCAGAAACTTATAAAAAAAATAGGAACGTAGCGTCCAAGATGTATGGCGTTGCGTTTCGTAACTTATGAACCGTATGAACCCATGTACTTCAAGATCTTCATGGTGCTCATATGAACAGTCACAATCAAAACGTGACTGAGATACATCATTCTCTAGATGACTACTTTACAACGAATATCATATGGATTAAGAATACGAATCAGCGATACCGATTTGATATTTTTGGAACATCATGATGTCTTGCCGGCATCATTGAAAACTGTTCATCGCTTCTCTCTTGCAGGAAACTAGCCTTTGTTTATGTATACTATGATTGTCTTTTTGAATTTGGTGTTAATACTGTTATATAGAATATGGAATAGGTTTTTGGATTATGGACGCGGATATTCTTTAATGGACGACGGCTGAATTATGAATGATGTACCAGACGCTTGTAATCCACTCAAAGTTTCTCAAATTTGGCTATACATATCGCATGCTGACAGCAAAATACGAATGTAACGTGCAAGATCTATGGCTTTGCGTTTCGTAACTTGTGCCTAATTCCGCTTAAGCCGGGGCTAGGGGCCGTATTTCAAGATCCTCATTGTGTTCATATGAACAGTCACAATCAAAGCGTCACTGAGATAGGTCCTACTCTAGATAGCGACTTTAACAAAAATATATGAATTAAGAATACTGATCAGCGATACGGATTTGATATTTTTGGAACATCATGATGTCTTGCCGGCATCATTGAAAGCTGTTGACCGCTTCTGTTTTGCAGGACAGTAGATTATTTTTATGAATACTATGATTCATTGGTTAGTGCTAATGCTGTTATGTGACTTAGGTCTTTGGATTATGGACACGGAAATTCTTGATTGGACAACGGCTGAATAATGAATGACGGGCTAATCGCTTGTATTTTGTATCCCTGTCGTATACACAAACAGTAGTTGTTATTCAACAAGTACACATACAAGAATATTTACATATTACGATGCGTATATGGCAGGATGCTGTATATTATGAGTGATTTTGTGTAAACGTGGAGTAGTAAACATTCCAGAGAAATTATTTCGGCTTAAAAACTGGATTCCATTAACACTGTTTTGTTGAAATGTAGTATTAGACGGAGGACGCGTCAGAAGCTGTATCTGGTGCGAATGACCTTTATATGACCTATATATGAGGAAATATTTCATTTCCATCTGAATTGGAACCTGAATTGATTTCTATGAAAAAAACTCCCAGGTACATCTGGATATTAAAATTTTCCGCTAGACTCCTCTGAAGATGAGATTGGAGCAAGTGACAGAATAAGGATCATCGTAAATGTCCAACAGGTTGGCAATTAAAAGTTGTCTTTGAGTGGTGAAGATGGGACAGTGCAAGAAAAAGTGCTCGACAGTTTGGTCAAGGCAGCCTCAGTTCCATATCGTATTGATTCCATGATTATCGAGGTAGTGTCTTTTTAAGTTGCTGCAACCATCAAGAATTCGGCAGAGTAGTATGTTTTGTTTTCTTGGGTCAATAATATTCCCAAGAGGAGGGATAGGTTTGGGATACATTTTTATTAATTGATGTTTGAACTGTGGAAGGCTAACCAAGTGCCTCACAGGGACGGGTAGCGCATTTCAGTCGCGAACAGTAGCTGGGGAAAAACGAACTGCGGAAGAGTTCAGTGCCGCATCGGTGCGGTGTGAATTGATCAGCATGACGTATATGTTATGAATTTCCCTTACGTGCGAGTGAAGGATGTTGTCTATTCAGTGCAAGAGGGGGCTTACCATTACCATACCATATTTAATATAGCATAACAAGACGAAGCATATTTTGTCTTGTTGATAACAATTCGAAACCAGACGTTTCAGATGAACAGCTTCTTGTGAGGCCAGTAATCACTCGCAATGATTCTTTTGTATGTTTTCTAATTTGTTTACTAGGATGTTGTCTATATTATCTCAAACAATATCGGCATATCCTAATCTTGGTCTAATAAAACTTTTGTACATAATTTCTAGGTTTTTTCGGTCCAACAAATACTTTAAGCCCCTCAGAATGGAAGTTTGTGCAAAGTAGCCCTATTATTGAGTGTTAGCCCGAGATATTTATGGTTCAATGAAGCAATCATCAGATTGTTGTCGAAGACGATATCAACAAAAGATTGATGTAGTCGCCTCAATATCAAAAGGGAGATAGTTTTGGGAACATTAAATTCAACTAACCAACGAGCGGCCAAGTCAGTTATGAGATCTAGGTCATGGGTAATACTGGGAAGAGTCGTGGTGATCAGAAACGATATATAAACATGTGTCGTCTGCAAATATGCGTATATTGTTAAGGATTCCAACGAGTAGGTAAATAGGAATAGGCGTGACTCCAGGAGAATCCTGTTCACCAGACCCAGGCATTCCATGTCTTTCAAAAGGGAACTATTAAATTTCCATTAGCCCCTTTCACGTTCAGAGTTCGTAAATTTGTAGTTTAAAGTTGAAGCAGGGTGATGAGTTTTGTAGCCTGGCTTGAAATTGATTTTTGTAATAAGACATCGGTACCGGTTAATAAGGAATTGGACTGGAGCCAATCCTTGGATTTCTTTCCCCTCCGAGTGTATTAATCCTATGTTTGTCTGTATATTCTCAGTTGTCCATCGCCAATTGAGACATATAGACGCCCTTGACGTCCAGCGGTGATAATTAGGGGGCAGCCGGCAATAACCTCGCAGCCAAGAGATAATACCGGTGTCCACCTCGCATTCTCGTCTTTGAGACAAAGGATGGTCTGACTTCCGAAGCAAGAGAGGAATACTCGGCCATCATCGTCCACACAGATGCAGCAAGGTGGATGATGGTGATCAAATGTGAATCTCCGCACTGGTTGGCCCTCGATGGTTAGGATCACTACATCTTCCCGTGCCCAGTCAACAACTATCAGATGCCCACGTTTATTGAAGGCGACGAACGCTGGCCGGGGAGGTTTGGAATCATGACTAGAAGCTGGAAGAGTCAGGCGGCGGACAACTTTACCTGTGGTCTGGTATGTCGATACCGTTCCAAGATCTCCCTCTGCTATGCATATATATTTAGACATGTACACAGCTATATTGTGGTTGTAGTTGGTTTTTCTAGGAATTAAAATAGCCTTTTTAACAACTTCTCCTTCATTAGAAATCATACAAACTCGTGCCGTGCATGCGCATACCACTTCTTCTCCACAGTTGGCAAGTCCACTTAATCCGACCTCACCGTCCAAGCCAGGTACCGTCTTGATGAATTTACCCGTGTTCGATGACATTTTCACTTTTTTGTTGTTGATGTCCGTGATAAACAATGTATCATCAAAGTTCAGTATCATTCCCGCTACTCTGGGAGTAGCGACGTCCTCTTTGAGTCGTAGTTTTACAGTTTTCTCGACCACCCAATTTGGTTTGTGTCTTTCAGTAGACATCTCATGGACATGATTATATGGAACAGATTCTAGCTTCGTATGGGTTATTAGGGTCAGTAAGTCTTGTTTCACAGGCTGGACTTGCACACCATCTTCACATCTCAGTTCAACGGTTTTCTCGACAAAGCTACTGGACTCCTGGCTACATGTAGATGTAAGGTAGTGCTGCATATCTGGGATGGGCTCTACCGTTGCAGGCTTTTGTAGGTTTGAAGAACCTTTATTTATCTGCACAAATTCAAAGACAGACTCGAAGACAGTCTCTGGGCATATCCGGGAATACAGTATGCAGTTGTCCAAGGGAAAGTCAGTGATCGATTTTGTGTCATGCGAATTTAGCTTTTGCAGACGAGTGTGAAGCAAATCTACTAAGCTCAGTATTTCTGCGTCTCTGGCGTTTTCCAGCGTGCGGGAAGAAAAATTAACACTGCTATGGATGACTGCTTCCCGTGTCTGAATTTCCTGTAGTTCTGACAACAAAGGTTTCTCCTGTAGATCAAATCTCTCACATACAGACCTTGTTGCTTTCTGCGATTCCTCATGAAGGCATGAGATTAGTCTTTGTGTAAAGTGGTCAACTTGGGCCAAACCTGCTTTCCGGAAGTCGTGTAACTGTACTATCTTAGACTCCAATATTTGACGGTGTTCGGATATTGAAGTCAACTGGGTTTTAAGATCTTCAATACAATTCTTTACTACGGGCACGATTGCTGTCACAGCTTCCGATATTGATTTACACGTGTGGTCGATATGAGTTAAAAGGCGGCAGTCTCGGCAAATTGTTATTCTGCATGTTTCACAATAGTATCGTAGCTCTTCAGTGCCGTGTAAACTGCAAAGTATTTTTTGTCTGGTGCGTAAATCCTCATCAAACGTGCCCTTACCAAGATCGTCTAACTCGACAACCCTGTGATGTGCCGTCAGTCGCGAGCAACAATGTCCCGCCGAGCATGTCGAGCACAAATCGTCAGCGCAGTCAATACAGTGGGCAACTGCAGGAATAGTGGATTTCTTCGTCTCCGAACAAAGGGAACACAACTGGCCTTTCGCAGTTTTCGTGTGATACAGATCTATTAATCCCCCGATAAAGAAACATGTTCGCAATGCTTGTACTCCAGCTGCCGGAAGCTCAGTTACATCACGACATTCTGGACACGTGATCTTCCCTGGCATGGACTCCTTTGAGGCGATCAGGTTGGAAAGACAATTCTCGCAGTAGGTATGAAGACAAGGCAGGATTTTAGGTTTGTCGTAGACATTCATACATATGCTACATGTTAGGTAGTCTGATTTAAGCACCTCAGTTATTGGCAAACACTTCTCCCCACTGGCCATCTTCGGGTTCTGAAAGCAATGACAATGGAAATAATTGAATTTCACTTTAAAGACACAATACACGCATCAGATCCGACATTCAGCTAGAGCCAGTCGACGTCCATGAAGAATCTCCGCGTCCATAGTCGAAATACCTAATTAAACGCAACATTAAAAGTGATGGAGGACGATGCCGACGTACTGACAAGAAGTCATATGACCCCACAGACAAATATGCTGACTGCTTTTTACTAAAATCATCACAAGAACCAAAAGTGATCCCTGTGATGATTTGTATCCCAGCCACGCTTTTATGTAGCTGTACATGTGAACATATTGAATGACATGACCACACGGTCCCTTGCAACGGCATGAATGGTATTAGATACAAATATTTCAGAGCGATGATGTAATAAGTCATACAAGGACTAATCCCCAAGCATCAAATAAAACATAGACAAGCACGCTTATAAACAACACGCTAAATGTCATTTGTGGAACTGGGGCTGGAACACCGACCCTTGGAAATACCAGACCCGTCAAAACTGACCGTAATCTTTGGCTCACTTTTCCTGCCATAGTGAATGCATATATCCAGGCCCTGATGATACCACAACCTGTCCCCATCGAAACCAACCTTGTTTTAACATGAAAACGTTTCCTAACAATAGTAATTGATCCTGGATACACTGTAGCATCATGAATACTGGCCGATCGACGACCGACGCAGTGTAGCAACTACTAGAACACTCGCAAATGCGATAATTGTGTCAGTAAAGTTACCAGGCCGCCAGCTGATGTCACAATTTCATTGCGGCAATAGCATGCGATGTGATGCAGGCATTTGAAGTAATTGTCAAACATATACAAATGATGGTTGTACACACAGGAATGACTATCCTCCCATAGGACTGATTTACCGATAGACCGGAATAATGGTCCCCCGCTCAATAATGATTTCCCGGCATATATGAGTGGAAGTTCGACAGCCACTCCCCCCTACGGAATGATTGTCCCAAGAAGTGATGGTTCGGCACACAGGAATAGTTGTCCGCCCCTAGAAATGGTCGACCGACATAGAGGAATAATAGCCTTCATCGGGAATAATAATCCCCTCCCTATCCTGGAATGATTGCCGATCATATACGCATGATGTCGGACACGCATAAATACTTGTCTGGTATATAGCGATGATGGCCATGTTGCCTGGAATAATACTCTATCGTCCAGAAATGATGGTTTGGTGCCCCAAAATTTCCCCGAAACCTGAAATCTGATGCGCCATACACGATTAATTTTCTTTAATAAATGACCTCTGCATTAATTTTCATTTCGTTGCTTAACCCAAACGAGCTTAAAACAAGACTACCAAATAAGAAAGCAAAATTAGAACATAAGTGTTCAATCATTCCTGGGTGGGTGAGAGACTATCATTCGAGAGGCGGGTCATATTTCTGTATGCCTGTCAATCATGGATAAACAACCATGATCAGGTCATATCCCATAAAAAGGCTTGAACAAACTAAATATGACCCACACACACCCAATAGTAGTAGTGTTGCGTATGCTTTAGATTAGCACGTTAACCAGTCATACGAATAGGTAATTCACGTCCGTCGTCCCCATTATTGAAACAGTCTGATTTATCACCCGGGATTGACTCAAACCACATATTATATAGGTCGGACTAGTTGATCAATAGTCTATTGCATTCCCTCTTCCGCATGTACTACATATAGTTTTTGTGATATTTTAGCAGAACTCCACACCCTTCAATCATGTACGGGTATGGTTCACACGACATGCTGTATGTAATCATGAACATTCGTCGGCAGATCTCTTTATCATTTACTAGAATAGAAAATTCAGTCACGACTTGCTATACAGGGTAAGACAAAGAAAATATCCAGCTGAGGTTTTGTTAATTTATCTACATTTTTACGCACTGTATACATATATGATTACATCACCAGAAAGGGGTCTTAATTTACACAATCTGCAACTTTTAATGCAAATTTATACTAATTAAGTATGACATAGGGTATCCCTACTTGAACAATATATATCTGTCAGTAGGATTGATGTTACTTTAGCATGATTCAATTCATTTTTTTAATGCTTATGGTAAATTTTTGCGTAGGCAGAGAATGTATGATTACCCTGGGTGGATACAGTACAGAGATAAAGCCCCCTATTATGTGTTAAATTCATATACTGGTACAAACTAATTGTATAAATTTATATGAATGAAAAAAGGGACATTTAATGGACTCACCCTGTAATTACCTAGCGACCTCCACTTATAAGCAGCTTTAGCTCCACGACCTGATAATATCAGCAACAACGTGTATCGTCGCGATGAATTGATAGTTATTTAATAGGTTTCATAACTATATCGAACACGAACAAATGTAATCTAATTTGATCGTATTTGAAGCTAAGCAAAACGAAGACACGAAATGCCGTGCCGTGTTTAAATGGAGCCCTGACCACCTGCTGTATGTGCATACCACATTGACGTCAAAATAACATGTGATCCGGATGTACAATGAGGATCTCTACCCCTGATCTCACAAGTCTGTTTATATAATACACGAGCTATCGGTACTACCATAAATATGGGATAGTTGAGACATTATGTACCGCACTTTTCGGCAATCTCACAAACCTATCTAACCAGATAACCCTATTATTTATTTTTGCTATCCTTTACCATACCAGCGCAGTGCCATTTTCGACGATTACAGACACCTCAACATGCATTCCCTACAATATTAAGTAAAATACGAGTAGCCCCTATATATATGTTGAAAAATAGTTGAAAAGCAGCTAACGACTGGGTCCATAACATGGAGGAATTAAGGCAACGCAGAGTTCCGGACGTAATACGTCCAGTCAAGTACGTACAATTAATTTTAATGTATTTAACCATGTATTTCCGTCGTTTCGTTATTTTGAAGGCTCTGTCCGAACACTATAATGTCGTTCATATACACGAGTCACGATGTTTAACTGTGAACCAGTCATCAGTGTGTGGTTGAGTCATCAGTGTGTGGTTGATTACAATTTCGACATCGTAAACTATCCCTTTCTGGATAGTAATATTCCAGTTGGACCTGCATATGGCGTATACATATCTCGCTTAGTAGCATTTGCTAGATCCTGTGTTAAATGTGATGATTTTAATCAACGTCACAAAACATTGTTGCAAAAACTTATAAAACAGGGCTATTCCACCAAGCGCCTCCGCAAGTTTCTCAAATTTGGCGATACATATCGCATGCTGATAACAAAATACGAACGTAGCGTGATGCAAGATCTATGGCGCTACGTTTCGTAACATGTGTCTAATTCCGCTTAACCCGGGGCTAGGGGCCGTATGAGCCCATGTACTTCAAGATCCTCATGGTACTCATATGAACAGTCACAATCCAAAGCGTGGCTGAGGTACATCATTTTTAGATGACGACTCTATAACGAATATTATGGATTAAGAATACTGATCAGCGATACGGATTTGATATTTTGGAACATCCTTGATGTCTTGCCGGCATCATTGAAAACCGTTGACCGCTTCTCTCTTGCAGGAAACAAGCCTATGTTTATATACACTTTTGTCTTTTTAAATTTGGTGCTAATACTGTTATATGGAAATGGAATAGGTCTTTGGATTATGGACGCGGATATTCTCTAATGGACGACGGCTGGATTATGAATGACGGACTAGACGCTTGTAATCTCAGAGTTCATGAGGCATCACGCATGCTAATAGCAGATGAGAAACTGAACAGATGAGAAAACGTCGCTAAGGCCGTCTATCGAATTTGGGGCAACTTCCATCTACCAATACTCTGACATCTTATCCAGCGCGCTATATAACGCTTACTCTAATGAGTCAACAGTCCTGGTCAATGGATATATTTCTCGGTTATATTATTTAGTGTGCGATAGTCCACGCAGAATCGTACCTGGTCGTCTTTCACCCACATAAAGCCCATCACCGTCGACTATAGCTTGTTGATTGTAATTTAACGGTAGTTCTCAATTACGTCCATTTCGCCCTTGACGTGGTAAGTGGACGTCTCGGATGAAAACATATTTATTTGGTTTTGAATGGTGGTAGTTCTCCTCAGGTCACTGCCATTTAGGGCGGATAGACCAGCGTTTTTCAGCAAGCTGGAACCTCATTAGTTAACCCATCCACCGGGAGTTCAAGAGGATTGAATGAAATCATTCAAAATAATTCAAAAATTAACTTCAAATCCCTTTCCTTACTTCCACCAAATGCTATTATTTATTATATACTTGGCAATGAGATAGTGAATAGTATCAGTTGAATAAAAGAGATATTTTTACTGCAGGGATGCTATCAAATATATCATCACTGTGATGACGTCACAAGCAGTGAAGATATCGATATTAGCGCACCATGGTCAAGGTGAAATGGCAATCGACCCCAATAATTAGGTTTATGCGTCATGGAAAAACAAGCTAAATATTTGGAAAGGATTTGTATATTATTATGCCTTATGGTGATCAGATTATGGCAGAAAAAAGAATAGGAGTAAATTGAATAAGAAATACTAGAAATGGGGCTAATGAGACTTCTCGTCACGTACGCGTGCACCGCGCACCGCGACGCCGACACCGGCGAAAGTCAGTGAAGTGTGGCCAGAGCAGATGAGCGCGGAAAATAAAAACGAACACCATCAAAGGCTCAAACTTGGGGCCATATGACGAATATGTGCCATCAAAGTTGATGAGAAGACATGAAAAACAACTTAATTCAAGGACAGTGACTCTTGTCAGTGAGCATTCATTCAGAATGGGGCAAAATCGCAAGGATAACTGGTACAACCGAACTTCCAGTTCTACAACAATAACAACCAACACCGGTAAGTCTGTCTATGACTGTTAACTTACTGTAATGAATCGATTCTCATACATTAAAAAGACATGAACGAAATTAAAGGCGAATCGCGATTATGTTTGGTGAGAAAATAAAGTGTCTGAGCACAAACTCCGTGTTTAACAAGGAAGGCGAACGAGAACCAACACGTCAGTCCTGCCTCTAGTGAGGCGAGGCTCGACACACGACCAACCGTGCTTTTCTGTCGAAGGGAAGAGAGGGGGGAGCATGTCTGGTCGGCATGAAAATTGTTTATTTGGGGACAAAGCTAATAAAATTAAAGAGATCTGATGGATGCCATGGATGCTAAGGTGCATATTTCCCGGGATATGTATACTAATATGCCATATGTCAGCTATTCATGAAAGTCAATGTCCAGGAAGGGATACGGTTATAATATCGACATTGTTATCACCAATCTCTTCGCAGATTCGACGTGAGAGAAATCCTTGTTCATAGAGGGATAGATTTAACTATCAGCAGTATTATAGTCAGATGCAATTGTAAGTAACCCCCGAGCCGAAGTTGGCAATTGGATGGGAATCGTTCACATGGCACATTCCTGAATTTGGAAAACCTAGTTGCCATCTTGATAATTCCATTCTGTGATATTGGGGGTCATAATGGCCCCTCTATCCACAAAAACTGTATATAAACCATATCTGCTGCAACAGTTTTTCAACCCATCTCGTTGAACTCTTCGATGTCAGCCTGAAACTAACAAATGTGAGGACGTCATTGCTTTCCAGCTTCTTAGCCGCCGGGGTAAGGCTTGTTGTCCCCCGCCGCAACGCGGCCGGGGACTTTAAAATGGTTCTTGCTTCTATGTGTCCGTGCATGCACGGACATGTCCGTGCAAATACTTCGTAAGCAATAACTTCTAAATGCTTTGTCGGATTCTCCGAAATTTGGCATCTGCATTCTTTGCGACAAGACGTCTCTTGGTATTACGTTTCAGCAAGATCCGCCTGTAGGTGGCGCCACTGGGGTCTTGCTTCTATGTGTCCGTGCATGCACGGACATGTCCGTGCAAATACTTCGTAAGCAATAACTTCTAAATGCTTTGTCGGATTCCTCCGAAATTTGGCATCTGCATTCTTTGCGACAAGACGTCTCTTGGTATTACGTTTCAGCAAGATCCGCCTGTAGGTGGCGCCACTGGGTCTTGTTTTAAAACTAGAAAGGTAAAATAGCGCGATAGTGATATTTATTTTTAGCATTATGGATTGATTTGCACATATAATAAAGGGTTAATATCTCGATTGCGCTATTATATCGCATTAAGAAACAATATCCACTTAATACGAAGTGGTTAATATCGTAAAATCTATTTTTTAGATCAAACTATTTTTGTTGACATCAAAACAAGAATTTTAGATATAAAATCTTTTTATGTTCAAAAATAAACTAGTAAATGCACATACAGCGTATGCACGTGCATACGGCTTGTAATGTATGTGCGCCGTTTTAATATTTTATGGTATAGTATCTTCGCCACTTTCCCGTTCATATGGCAAGACGTTTTTATATTTCCTTTTACTTTTGATATAAAAGAAATCTTTCTTTTATATCAAAAATAAATGTGTGTCGTTTTCGTATTTATTCATTGGTATTTTATATCACAATATCTATTTTGATTATTTTTTGTATCAAGCAATCTTTTTCGATATTAAAAAATCGTTTCCGATATCAGAATATTTCTGTTGACATCAAAGAGAGAATTTTTTATATAAAAACTTTTCATATCAAAAATAAACTAGCAAATGCACATACAGCATATGCACATGCATACGGCTTTCCGCTTACGTGCCCCGTTTTGATATTTATTTTTAATATCTAAAAATGTTTATTTTGATATCAGAAAGAGCTGCCGACGTGGTTTTAAAGAGCTGTCGCCATAGTGCTTTATCGGAATATTCTTCAGGAAATCCATCTAGCCTAGCCTGAAACTTGGGTATCTGTCTGTAGTTATTGGATGGACACCGAGTTCACGCCGTCTCCTGTGAACAAGGTGTATGCAATGGCATGGAGCTAGGTAACGAAGTGCCGGTAATGACATTTTAAGGTGATATCCCTGGATGCCTTACCTTGATGAAAGAGATTTTGATTCAAATAGATGACGGAGAGATTGCGTTGATGGGACCCTTTAGTGAACAGGTCCGCGATTTTCGAATTTTCTCTGGCCACGCCCACCAGGTCATCGAGTACGATTATATCGCTCTGGGCGAATCGAAGTGATATAGTTCGTGTATATCGTGAGAAATTCCGGGAACGAAGCTCACGTTGTGTAATCGCGTATTCTCGTACGCGCTCTGCCATTGACAACACTATACAAAGTGTGTCAGAGCATGGGTTACTGAACCTTCTTCTAAGAACTTCATCACCCAGGACGTTTTTCCACACGACGACGGCCCGCTCAACTTCATCGCATAGGGATGCCCTGATACTCTCACCTGAGACGTAGGTGACTATCGTACGTTCACCTTCTACTTGCGTACGTTGAATTTGTGCGTTATATGAACTCCTTTGGGCTGACATTCGTGATGTTGATGTATAGAAAGCAAATGTCTTTGTTGATTAAACGGGTGAAAAATGACTTCGGAACTCTTCAACAATAACAAATATAAACAACACTATAATTCACTGTGAAGGTGATATCCAAAAAAACGAGGTAGGCCTACAAGTGCAATTCGTACTTGGAGCTTTCCTCGTTAGAATGTTTCTCGTTAGGATTTTCCAACTTCATTACCAAGTGCAGGGTACTTACTTCAAACTCATTTGGATATATTGTCCTGTTTCGAGTTAATGAACACCAAAATATATAAACGCATATAAACTTTCCATTATGATGTGACCCCATTTCAGCGTCTATCAAATATTTTTCGTGCTCAAATAACATCGTTCAAGGCTTTGTCGACGTCCTCCACACAGTTCTTCAAATTCGACCACATAGACAGTTCTAAGGTCTGTCCGGCTTTGGTTGGGTACATTGTCTTCTTTTCCTTCGTCTTCCATCAGCGAACATGAATTTTACCCTGCACTTGATAAACGCTGTAACACAGGTACACATCATCGAAAATCATCAAAGGATCGGTATTCACCGTCTTTTTAGCGATCAGGTCGTGAATAACAACGGCATAGTCTGTCAATTTCATTCAGACCTCTCGCATCAAACGCACAGTCTTATACAGGGCAAGGGTCGGAGTCGGCCACATCTTGACTCTCTGTAACTTCTATTTACCGTCTTTTTAGCGATCAGGTCGTGAATAACAAGGGCATAGTCTATCAATTTCACCCAGACCTCTCGCATCAAATGCACAGTCTTATACAGGGCAAAGGGTCGGAGTCGGCCACATCTTTACTCTCTGTAACTTCTATTTACCGTCTTTTTAGCGATCAGGTCGTGAATAACAACGGCATAGTCTATCAATTTCGCCCAGCCCTCTCGCATCAAATGCACAGTCTTATACAGGGCAAGGGTCGGAGTCGGCCACATCTTTACTCTCTGTAACTTCTACGTAGACGTGCCTGTTAAGAGTCCCCCAAGTTGGCGAATACGTTGTACCCCAAGTGGAACCACTCATGGGCATGTAGTCGACAGCAGCACATACTGCTCATGCGGGTTCTATCAACCATTTTTTCTCTCTATTTTTCATATTCTTCACTTCAACTGTAGAGAGTTCTCAGTCTGGGAGCCAAGTTGAAAAAAAGACCTTATTTTAGAAATTTGTTCACCTCACCGGCAAGATAATTTTCATCTATACCATGACTTTCTATGAACATTGCGGGTATCAACCCGGGTGGATGTAGAGTTCTAAAGTGGTGCAATTTTTTTTGTTGCTGTCGAATTGACACCCTACAGATATTCGTTTTGTTCCACCGAAAAAGGGGTAACCGATAACTTTAAACAACCCAGTCACTCTTATTGATAGCTCAATCGGTCAGAGCTATAGTACATATTACTCATCAATAATGGCAGAGTTGTTTAATAGCATGATTAGTTTATATAATCCAATTGTGTGGCGTCACGTGGGGACTACAATCCAAATGTCAACTGAAAAAATACTCCCTTCCAAAAAAGGGGGTATATGTAGTTGAATTGCTATATATATCTCTTAACACTGATCCCATCTATCTAAACATCATTATTTATTGTTCAGCGCTACGTAGCGCAGTTTTTAATACCTAGGGTCGTAGTTGTATTCGAATCCTATGGTTCAGTAAAGTGGGGTAAAACTCGAACACTCGAACAAACAAAACAATCACCCAATTGAAAAGGGGGGTATGTGTGAATAGACATATCTTTCTTATGAATAGCTATAAGTGTCTGAAATTTAGTGTATTGTATTCAGTATATATATCAGGATATGGTTTTGTATTTCAATGTATGACAGCATTCAGGGGCCGTATCCAAATATCAACTTGAAAAAAATATTCGTTTTCAGAGAAGGGGGTTCGTTTACTTCAGTGGTCGTAATTTACTTATGAAATCATCCAATCTTTCTAGACATTATCATATACATTTCAGGATTTTGCGTAGTGTTTATCATTATCAAAGGTATTTTTGGGTATCTCAGTTGTATGATGTCACTTGGAGGTAATATTCACGTGTCAATTGAACAAAATGTATATGTCATTAAAGAGTTATTTCCACCTTAAATATTGTCTAGTCTGTCTAAAGTTAATTTTCGACTACTCCGCACTATTGGCAGAATAAAGTCGTGTCAGCATTTTTTTTTTCATTTCAACCGATGACAGCAAATAGGGGTCATATCAGAATTACTGATCGAAATAAAATGCTCCTTTCCGCAAAGACGATATGGATATAATTACATTTTTATGATTATTGATTCTTTGTGTCTAAACATTAACCAATATTCAGAATGAGTAAAAGTAAAAGTGTTCTTGTATCTTGATCCTATGATATCACATGGTCTATATTCAATTTACAAATGAACACAAATAAATAGGTAGTATGGTGTTACGGATGTTTGCATGGTGCCATGGAATATTCAGTCCAGTTTCATAATTGAAGGGTACCACGCCAGAAGATTAATAGCAGGTAGGATTGAGTGACAATCATCGCCGAGCTGGTAAGCTGATTTTTAGGTTGGTGACCTACGGTACCTTCCCAGACTGATAACATGGGAAATGCGTTGAAAATAGCTGTACCGAGTTTCACAGAGCTTCACAGAAGAACAAAGTGATGCATGGCAGATCAGTAGCTTCAGTACAGAGTGGCTTAGGGACCGTTCAAAATTTATCTTGAGGGGGGGGCCGGTGGAAATTCAGCTGATGACCCTAAGTTATGTGTGACCCCCCCTCCTTTGGCTGGAAGGTTACCAGTGACCCCCCCTCACCTGATACCATATTTATCAATGACCCCCCCATCTCACCACAAACACACGCCCAATTCCAACGAATCCAGGTCATTTCCCCCAGTGGACATTTCCTCCAGCGGACATTCCCCCGGTGGACATTTCCTTCAATGGACATTTCCCCCACCCTATACTTTTAGGTTATTTTGAACATAGTTTTTAAATAATTTGGCACAACATATATTTTATAGCACATTTCTAAACAATAAAATGGATCACATAGTGATAACATATGAATCATATACATATATATATTTTAACATTTTAAGAAAACATTATATCACATTGTGGTAAAATATAAGATGTATTTTTTAACAATATTATTTTGTTTATATTTTTTACCTCAGTTTTCACTTCAGTTCGGTTTTATTCTCATCAAATGGCTTCATGACACCGACCTACGAACAGTTAATGTTATGCTATATACCATGTATACATCTTTTATATTGTTTTAAAATGTGCTGAGTGTATAATACTGATAGATACTGTGTATATGTATAATAACTTATCACTTTGTGACTCAATTATCTGAAACAACTGGAAATCCTTATATCTTTATATACAGAAAAAACAAATTGCGTTATTACAAAATTATTTAAAAACCATGTTCAAAATAACCTAAAAATATAGGGTGGAAGAAATGTCCATGGGGGAAATGTCCGTACACCATTCCAACATAGCCAGGGGCACTAAGTGATGCAGTGTGGAATTATATTAAGACCGATTGAAAACACGTTAATAACATGAAGAGCTATTCGTTGATAAAGTGATTCGCGGTATGGTATTATACATATGAAAAAGTGACAGGGAACGGGACACAGTTCTGCAGTACAACATTAAACTGTGAGAAACTGGGAGATTACATTCTGTATGATGTATTTATTTGCATTCACCGGTTTGAGATAAAATTATGTCCTACTGCATCATGATGACAGTTAATACTACATACAATCACTCAGGGAAACAATGAGGTTATGTTTGTTATACTGACACAGAGATAAACTTTATAAAAATTCGGACGAATCCGACATGATTAATTTCATGCATTCATCATGTCGGCTTCGCTAACAAAAACTCTGCAAAAAATAGACGGTGTTTTATTATTATAAAACTATTAAAATTATTATATTTTATAATATTATCCTCATCATGACATTAAACTACCGTCAGTACAACTTGTCTTGTAGTACGCCACAATTTATTTCTTCAACTTTGGGGCAGCATAAATTATTGAATGGTTTGTTTCAGTCTCAAAATGCAGGCTATATTCATTTAGCTAGTCAATGTCCACAATGTCCAGGCTGCACTGCACCTGGGTGTGTTTAGATAAAGGATTTGCTAGATGCACTGTGTAGTAACTCAAATCTAGCTGGTATGAATAGGGGCCTAGCTTTTAATACATCTTGAGAAGAGTAAATATGATTATAAAGCCATTCACCGGTCTCATGTCCTACTACACTACAGGAGGTTTGTACAGAGATTAATGCTAACAGAACATAGGTATATCTATGGTACTGTATGCTGTTTAGGCTTATGATAAACCATAAAGCCTACTGTTTTAGTAGGCTCCATGGATAAACAAAGCCGTGTTCTGATACATGTGTTTCCAGATCTAAAGTCCAGCCTGGTTCTTCAACCTAAAAACATGAAATTCATACAGAAGCTCAAGAAATCCTAGCTGAATAGCTGTCCATTTATCATCATCATTTATCAAGTTACTGATGACCCCCCCTCTACACACAGTCTAGTTACACATGACCCCCCCTTTGTAGGGCTCGAAGTTATTGGTGACCCCCCCCTCAAATTCCACCGGCCCCCCCCTCAGGATAAATTTTGAATGGTCCCTTATCTTCTGGAGTTACCCAACTATAGTAGTTGGAAATCCCTTTAAATAGCAGTAAAAGCCGCAAAGCAACTGCTTCTTTAATATATGTATTTATTCAAAAATGCGAACATCAAAATCCCTCTACAACACATCATACAGGAAACTTTTTCTCCTGGTTAATTTTGAACAAAATTCTACTACACAAAAGATCCGGGATTGCACGTCTAAGGTCAGACGTACGGATCACGCTCAATATGGGGCGTTTTGCGGAACTCAAATATCATCGTTTTATCTTGATCTGAGCCTGTTCTTCTCATATTATCAGACTTGACCCCCCTCAGCGTAACCGCCTTTCGCTGATTTCAAGAAGGAAAAAAATCACACTAAAAGAATAAGGCCCATCATTCATACCTTTTAGAAAATATATTCGAGTTATTCGCTTAACTATTTGCGCGTTCATAGCTCGATATTGAGCATCCAATCAGCTATGTTTTGAAACGTATAAGTCTGATTGTTTACAGCCATGCGCAGTCAGATGGTAGATTGTAATTGAGGACAGAAGGTGAGTATTGCAACTTCAAGAAAGGAGTCTGTTTACATCTTCAAGAATCAGTTCGGCCTCATTATTAATTAAGTTGACAACCATGTTAAGATCAAATGACTTGCCTTTTGCAGATTGTTATCAGATGCTAAGAATAATGATGAATATACTTGTCACAATCAATGCTGAATGCACCAAAATTTCCGAATATGACAGGGACAAGATGTCATTCAACGAAGGAATCGATTTATTATTCGGAGCATTTATCTAAACCGCGTGAGTGCACAATTATCAAATCCAATGTTTCACATCAAAACTCATCATCTTGTGCCCAGTTTACCCTGGTCTGTGATCCAATGTCCCTCTTCAACAGATACTGGGACTCAATTAAGCTTCAAGGGACCTTCTACAAATTTGAAATTTACTTCGTATCGAGTCGTCCAAATTGATTAGCAATGCTGTGAATTTGCTTGGCGAGGGTGCATTTTGAATAAGATCAATGATTGTTTCGTAATTTGTCGATGAAGCTCAAGTAGAAAGATTACTTAAACAAGCTGAAAACTCGACATGAAACTGTTGCAGTAAATTTGATGAAGCTTGAGATGTAAAGTGAGATCTGAAATTCTGACGATGGCCAAGGTCGCCATTTTGAATTTAGCAATGATACTGTATGCGGCACGTAAATATACAATGATATTGAAGTTACCTGGATTTATTGTAGCACTCATTCTGTAGCTTTTACAATTCTCATTCAACAGCGTACTTTTCAGTTGAAACTCATATTTGGCCGTCAAATGAACAGCTGAAAGTTCTACAATTACTGACTCTGTGCAAAACTGATGCAGTTGTTCTTGAGAGATATATAGTAAAACAGGTAAAGACGAACTATTCATTAAGAAGATATGCTGAACCTATATTACCTATGTCCTGCTCTCCCATATTTTTAACAGAGAATAATTTGTTCAGTTTGTATTTCAAAACGAATCTCAGTTACATATGATAAAAATATGATAACAATGTTCACTAATACACGGCACAGTCCAGGCAGATTGGATCAGTATATTGAGAAAATATTGCTATGTTATGCAACATACCCTCTTTAGCAGCCGCGAGTACGTTATAACTTGATCTTTGAATATGGTCCCTAGACAACGTTATAGAGTTGGAACACTACCATCTATCCCTCTAATATATAACTTCGCTTTTAACTGCTGAGTAATAAATGAGGCAGTTCAGACAGCCCAAATAGTTATTAAGAAATATGTAGCGGGTCATTTACTCATAACCCCCTTCTCCAGACGGAGTAGATTTGTTCAACTGAAATTTGAATACAATCCCCGATTACATCATAGGGCCTACAGTTGGAAGATAAAACAAAAATGCAAACTAAAAAACACTGCTACGTAAGGTTGATAATTATATCACGATATTCAGACATATTTGGATCAGTAAAAAGTAGGATATGGAAACACACTTACACATATACCCGTTTTGGAAAGGAGTATTGTTTTATCAAGTTGACATTTGGTATGTCATACTAGGTTGAGCTACAAAAACGAATCGTGCTTGTATTGCAGTGGCAAAAATTCTGAATAAAATATAATAAATTTCAGAAAGATATGTCAGTTTCATTATACATATAAATTTTGTCAAGAGGCAATATAATATTCTGATAAAATTTCATTTGAATACCACCTTCAATACACCATATTGTTGGGATAAACCACGATATTAAAAAACTTCGCGAGGTAACACGGAGCAATATTTGATCACGTTTACATATATTGGTTCAATAATAAGGGAGATATAGCAATGCAAATACACCTATCTCCCTTTTCAAACGAGAGCAATTTTTTCAGTTGACATTCAGATATGGTCCCCAAGTGACGTTATAAAGTCGGGATACACGAACAAATCGTGATAACACATAACTCTGCTATTATTCATGATTAATATATGATACAGTTTAGGTAGATTAGACCAATAACAAAAAAGTTAGAGTAATTAAAACACAACTATACCCCCATTTTCGGCAAAGTAAAATGAATGCCTAGAGTGCGATATATCGTCCGCAAAAGAAAAGAAAAAAAAGCTGTACCACTTTGGAACTCTTCATCCATCCTGGGTAATACTCCCCATAGCCAAAGAAAGTCATGGTATAGATGCAAATTATCTTGCCGATGGGTGAACAATTTCATCAAACCCGATCCTGGCTCCCAGACGATCTATAAAGTTTCACTCCATCGTTGCAACGCCAATCAAATTTGAACCCCACGAGTTTCATTGGATGCGGTTTCAAATGTCCCTGATTCGCTCAATTTGAACGTCAACATTTCCACCTTCGACCTCTGACCTTAACCATATCTGGTTGGGCTTTTTGGGACGTATCCTGGCCTGGGGGAGGGGGGGGGGCGAAATGGCACCCCTTCTTAATTATTTTTCTTACCCCTTGAGCTAGGGGGCTGAAACTTACCACGCCATACCCTTGGGTCAAGCTCTACCAGAAAATGTAAAAAAAAATCCAAGATGGCCGCTTCGATGACGTCACAGTGACGTCATTTTCAAAAACAGCATCTTTTGGTCGATTTTTCGGTCAGATTTTCGGAATTTTTTATTTATGCAATTTCTTCGCAAAAACTGCATGATAAATTAGTAAATATCAATGTTATGTGAAATGAAATAGTTTTTGTCCACTTTTCATCGCGGAAAAACAGAAATTTTGAAGAAATATGACGAAAAAAATAACTTTTTTGGTACCCCACGTGGTCGCCATCTTGAATTTACCCATGATCCTCGGGGGTCATGCAAATAGACTCAAAATGACCCCAATATGATAAACTATAAAATCACGGAGTTTTAGCTCCCCATTTTTTGTCGTTCTGGAGATAGCGCATTTCGTCCCCCCCCAGGCCAGGTAGGGTTAAACTCCTGACGTCATTCTTTCTTTCTTATTAAGAGATATACTGCATACATGATATTCAATTTGATAACAATCCTGTTTTAAATGATGCCATTTCAAGTACCATGCATATGTATTGGCAATTTTCAAGAGTAAGACTTTCAAAATTTAAGGAAATAATATTTAAAGAGTTTCTGAACAGCAGAAAATAATGATGAAAGCTATCGGATTATGGAATAATGCAGCACTAATATTTATAAAGTTTTATTTATAAAATTGCACCAAAACAAATAGTGAAAGGGTGGGAAATTAATGATATATATCGGTAACATCAACTTCTGGGACATGTCCAAGAATATGATAGTATATATCGAGAATAGTTACACTGTTATAAATCACACCATAAATTCACAGTTAAATGTACTTGGTCAAAATCATTTGCGTACACTTCGCCATCCATAAGCGTATAGATGACCGAAATGGGTACAGGTTGGGTAGAAAAGTAGTTCAACAAGCTGAACCCTGCTGACATTTAATTTTGTGATATTGACAATGCAGGGTTCAGCCGTTGAACGAAATTTCCTATCGCAAAATTTTCGCCTCCCGACCTGGGTAACAGCGGGTGGATTTGCGCTCATAAAAAAAACAATAATACCTACCGCTTTGTGCTCGTTTGGATAGAATACGTATTTGCCTACTTCCCTGGCCATTTATTTTCTCTGTCCAGCTCCTTTCATTTCCATAAACGACAAAAGAAAAAAATATTATCGCGGACGATCTTCCAAACACGAAATCCGCCGCCATTTTCGAACACTGTCACGTGACCCTGATTCTCTCACGTGAGGTTATTCTAAATTCAGGATTACAAGAGTCGGAAAAACTGAATCCGCTCAGTCGACCCAGTCGCTTAGGGAGATGAAAAATCCCATGAATTACCTTTCTCAGTATGTGCCTTCCATTATGCTTGATATCGATAGTTACAATTTTACATTTAAATGCAGATAATGTGACAGCCTTATGAATGAGCCTTTTCCGACCTTCCTGGCTACAATCCCGAATTTACAAATTAGTCTCGTGCCACCATAGTGACATTTCAAAATGGCGGCGGATTTCGTTTTTGGAAGATCGTCCGCGATGATATTTTTTTCTTTTGCCGTTTATGGAAATGAAAGAAGCTGGACAGAGAAAATAAATGGCATGGGAAGTAGGCAAATACGTATTCTATCCAAACAAGCACAAAGCGGTAGGTATTATTGCTTTTTTATGAGCGCAAATCCACCCGCTGTTACCCAGGTCGGAAGGCGAAAATTTTGCGATAGAAAATTTCGGTTCAACGGCTGAACCCTGCATTGTCGATATCACAAAATTAAATGTCAGCAGGGTTCAGCTTGTTGAACTAGGTAGAAAAGGTGCCAGTACATTCAACTGTAAAGTCACGTTGCGCCGTGTTTTACAATTACCGCTTTTTAACAGGCTTTAAACTGTAAAAATTCTGCACCGTATTTTATAATTACCGTTTATTGACAGGCATTCAACTGTAAATTACGTTGCACTGTAATTTACAATTACCATTTTCTTAACATCCCTCAATTTGTATAATTACGTGGCACCGTTGTCTACAATAATCGGTTCCGCGGAAACGTAGGTCACTGGAAGGCCAAAATGACCATTGTTCGTTCGCGTATTTCAGCTCTTCGTGTTTACGAATGCAGTCACCGCAAGTTTCGTAAATAATCACGAAGTAATCTTTGAAATAATTACACGAATGTACGATTTATAAGTGGGACACAACTCCAAGTCAGACAAAACCAAAACCAAACCGTATTATAGATCGAAAATTAAAGTTAGCCGCCGCGTGCCTTCCAGTGTGTGTTCTGATAATGCTCTGAATGTTCTATCGTACAACTCAGGTGTTCTGGAACTTTCGTGTGCAGAGATATCAACCTCCTTTCAGAGAAAACAGGAATTTTATGTTACGTTTGTGCGCAGTTTACCCATTCCAGTTGATGTCAACTGTAATAGGGCCTATCACAGTTCAATTTACAGATTGATGTGTTTACGATTAAATTTGCTGTAAACTCCAACATACATATTTACTGTGAAATAACGGTACCAGTAATTTATAACAGTGTAACTATATACATGATGACCTTTGATGAGAGATATACCTGAGATATGCATGAGATATATTCTCGAAACAATCAGGAACAACGTACTGCTCTGATGCATTTGTTAGTACATATAGTGACGTTAATAGCTCCTATACTCTGACAGGTGTAGGTACAGAACACGGGGGCAGGTCTGGATATGAACATCTTTTCATACATTGTTTGTCGTTCGGGAGATAATGATAACAGAAAGTTTGGTAGGAGAGAGTGGGCATAAGTAGTATACAAACGGTAAATTGAACAAATAGCGCGTCAGTGCGCATGCGCAGAACCTTTGGTGACGTCACAATTGGGG
>JAVTVY010012732.1:0-54108 GCA_036873755.1 Hanleya hanleyi
ATAAGCATATACGAGTATTATAATACTGTGAACTGGAGAACAATTCTAGTCAAATAATCTTGTGTTGGGGTGGATAATTTTCATTTCGTGCGTACCTGGAACTGATGATAACTGTTATGAGAAAAGGGTTTCGATTACTGACGGAAAATTCGTTTGTGGGCGCGACTGCTGAATATTGGATGTCGAATCTGAGCTGACGGCTGGATAACATATGATTTTTTAATTATATATTATTCGCTGGTCAAGACAATGTGCCTTTTCGTGGTTGCAGCCTATATACAATTCGAAGAAGACAAGAGAAATAGTCAGTAGCAAAGGAATGCCTGAAATCTGAGGCTTGGGTTCGACAAGTTCAAATTAATCAGCCTCACCATAAATGTGGATACTCATTTCTGTACGGTAAACAAATAATTAGTACTTAGTTTAATCGTTGCACTGACTGATATATACAAGGTACCGAATTAGTTGGTTATAACATGATATTTGAGCTTATAATACCGGGTATATTAATCATAAAATGATATTTGGATGGAGCACGAAGGTATATTGTGGAACATGTCCTAACAAGGCTAAGTATATCGTTGAGAATCTACGTTATATATTTCCCCATTGATACATGAACACACAATCAAATGGTATATCATGCTGATTCATTAATCTCTTAGCCAATCCGTCTAACATTTAGACTGTCATACTAAAGTATACACTTAGTATGGTACAGCCATTATTATAAACCGGTCTTACTACAGTTTACACAAACATACAGGGAAGAGGCATGTTGTCGGGGTTATGTGGTTTGTCTGACTTAAACCATGTTGAGCTTGAGAGGATTGTAGCTAACAAAGAACACAGCAGTGTGCGCCGTAACCAGCCAATCGTTGTGGGAATATTCAACCAATCGGCTATCAGAAACAGCAGCCACTCGGTGACAAGCGCGCCGAAAAATAAACCAACCGAAAAGCTGTTTGACAGGAGCTAATGACAAAGAACACCGTCTTAAATACAGTAAGAAACCCGTTCGAAATCATAATATTCGAGCGCTCAAAGTGAACGTCAGTTCAGCGCTCAAAGTGAACGGACGTGTTTTTGTGTTCTCCCAAACCAGCCCAGCTATCCAGCCTTTGTGTCCTTCTGTGGTCTTTGTTCCTAGGGCTTTACAGGATTACCTAAACTACAACAACAGCGAGAGAAACCAGCCAGCCATATTTTACTTCAGCCTAGCTTTGCCTGCCAGTCTTTGTGTCTCCCCGCAGTTTCTGTTCCCCGGGCGTTACAGGACTTCACTTTACCTACCAAAACAAACGGAAGAAATCGACAAGCCTACACTCAAGACGGAATATAGACCAGAGCTAAGTTTTTCATTTAAATTACTGCACTTAATTCACTCTGTATAATAACACCACACTTTTGGTTTCCAAGTCAACCTCCCCCCGATAACCACAAAATGTCCCAACCCCCTGCATCTGATCAGTCGGCAAACAGAAAACGCCAGCGCGGCGAGGAAATCAACACGGAAAAATCCCCACCCACCAAAAAACAACGAGCACTACCCGAAAGGCCTAATCTTTTACATTTTGTGGCTATCATTCACAGCCTTACTCAGATCAAAGCCACGAGCTTACCCAAAGCCAAAGTTGCAAAAGACATCCAACAACAAGCCGGAGACGTAAAAACAGTCTATGAATTACCCGGAGGAGACCTCAAAATCCACTGCCATTCTAAAACACAGTATGAAAAACTACTTAGGTTAGACCTCCTAGCTGGCAAACCCGTCTCAGTAAAACAGTACCAGCAAAAAAGAGAGCAACGCAAAGGCGTAATTTATGGAATTGATTTAAGTGTTAAGCTAGACGATATTAGAACTACTCTTTCGAAACAAAACGTAGTATTCGCTAAAAGACTGCAAAAGGACAAAACGGATACAACTAGCATAATGTTGGTATTCAATGGAAATAAACTTCCAGATACTGTCTGTCTATGGTTACGTAACATCACAGTCAAGCCCTTCTATGAAACCCCCAAAAGATGTTTTAATTGCCAAAAAATTTCTTCTCACTCAGCTAGAAACTGCAAAGCCAGCGTTGTATGTCCCAAATGTTCAGGGCCCCATAGCTACGAGCACTGCACAGAAACCCATAAAAAATGCGCAAACTGCAAACAGAATCATAGCTCCGCCTGGAAAGGGTGTATTTACTACAAAAATGCTAAGGCAGTCCAGTATATTATAGCAGACAAAGGCATCTCTTACGCAGAAGCAGTCAGAGAAACAAAAGTGAACCAAAAACTCAGAGAAACAATAGACCTGCGAAAACCTGTGAGCGAAGTAGTGATTAACAATAAGGCACCAGTGACAGAACAAACAATGGAGCCAGAAACCGCGGACAAGCCCGAAACAATTAGCATGAGTAAAATCGAATTCCTAGGCTTTATTAACATTGTTATTAACTCAGTCCACAATGCCAACCCCAAAACAAATAAAGCTGACATAATAGCCCGCATTGCTCAAGACTTCTTAAATTGGGAATTTAACCCCAAAGAAATAATAGCATGGGGATTCAATCCAAAATACAAAAGAAAAACATCAACTCCCAAGAAAAACAATAGCGCTCTCAACACCTCTATATGAGAACACCCGGGACAATAGGTTAGACCCACCGCGTAATACATAACAACCCAATTTTCAACAAACAACTCACCATACTCCAATGGAATGCCCGAAGCATCGCGAAAAACGGGGACAATCTTAAAGTCTTAGTAAATGAAATCAGCCCAGATATAATTTGTGTTCAGGAAACTTTTCTGAAGCCAGGAAAAAATAAATTTACAATAAACGGATATAAGCCGTATAGATCAGACAGACTTACAGGTGCACTAGGGGGAACCTCATATTAATAAAAGAGGACCTGATTCACATAGAACTAGATAAAAGCCCTACCAGTGACGATCTCGAATGGCACGCTATTCAGGTCTTCTTCAATAACAAACCTATTAACATCATTAATTTATATGCCCCAGGAAGTCTAAAGAAAATCTCCCCAAAAGAACTGGACAACATCACAAAGAAATTTAACTCTCCTATTATCATATGCGGTGATTACAACAGTCATAACCCCATTTGGGACGACACTTGCACCAAAGCAGACGAAAAAGGTCAAGTAGTGGAAAAATGGCTTGACCAAAACAACCTATGCTATTTAAATAATGGCCACGGGACGCGAATAGACATGAACACCGGTAAACTATCTGCAATAGATTTAACTATTGTCTCCCCTGATCTAGCTATTAAATCCGAATGGGAAGTGATTCCCGACACGCTTGACAGCGACCACTTCGCCATTCTGACGAAAATTAGTATAAAACCGGACTCTGAAAGGACAGACGCCCCTCCAAAATTTCAGTACTCCAAAGCCGACTGGAAAAGCTTCCAGAAAGACTGTCAAAGCCTAAATCATGACGAGATATTCAATTCCGATCCAGAGATGTTTAATGAAAACATTACAAATTCACTACTAAAAATAGCACAAAAATATATTCCGATATCACAACAGCGCCACAACAAAAACCCGGTACCCTGGTGGAACCCAGAGTGTGCAAAGAATATTGCGGCCAAAAAGAAGGCACTAAGAAAATTTAAAAAAAGTAGGCTCCAAAGTGATCACGCGAACTACAAGGAACTCAAAATCATAGCTGAAAAAGTGTCAAAGAAGCTAAATCCAAATGCTGGGAAGACTTTTGCAACACTATAGATACCAAAACCAATTCAAAAAAAGTATGGAACAAAATAAAAAATATACAAGGAAAGTTAACAAACACAGTCCCTGTACTGAACAAAACTAAAAAAACGAACAAGGAAAAGGCAGAACACCTCGCCGAATCTTTCGCTTCGAACAGTAGCGATAGCAACCTGAAACCAGAATTCAGAAAAATTAAGGAGGAAACAACGATAGAAAACGATTTGGACGATCATTTAGAAAACTATCTCAATGCAGACTTCAACATTAATGAATACCGCAAAGCTATACACTGTAAAAAAGAGAGCTCACCTGGTGAAGACAAACTAGGATACACGATCCTTAAACACCTACCAAATAAAACACAGAAACTAATTTTGAAACTAATTAATGTCAGCTGGCAGACCAAACAACTTCCAAGTAAATGGAAAACATCAATCGTTATTCCAATCCCAAAACCAGGTAAAGATCCATCAGACAGCAACTCTTACCGCCCAATTTCTCTCACTTCAAATCTATGCAAAATAATGGAAACCATGGTAAAAAATAGACTGGAATTTCATATGGAAAACAATAACTTATTAAACAAAACCCAAAGCGGCTTTCGTAAGAACAGGAGTACATTAGACCATATAGCCAGGTTACAACACTCAATAAAAAAGGGGAATGCCAAACATCAGTACACATTAGGTATCTTCCTAGACATAGAAAAAGCATTTGACCTTGTATGGCAGGACGGCATAATTATTCAATTAAGCAAACTTGGAATTAAGGGGAGAATGCAACACTGGATAAAAAACTTCCTAAACAATAGAAATTTTAAAGTTCGCCTAGGAAACACCCTATCCACCGACCATGAATTAGACAACGGTACCCCTCAGGGAAGCGTCATAAGCCCCACCCCTTTTAACATCCTCATCAATGGCCTAGCCAATGAAATTGACACCAAACACCCAGAAGTAGAACAGTCTCTATTTGCTGACGATTCTGCCCTCTGGAAAACCGCACGTTCCATAAAAAAATTGACAAGTATAATGCAAAATACACTAGATACAATTAGCGGCTGGGCGGATAAATGGGGCTTCAAATTTTCCGCCCTAAAAACAACGGGCATTATATTTTCAAACAATAAACACATTGACGTTAACCTAACACTAGGAGGTCAGAAAATTGAATTCAGAAATAGTGTTAAATACCTAGGTATGATCTTTGACAGAAAACTCACGTGGAAAGACCACATCGACGAACTAGTCCTTCGGTGCAATAAAGACCTGAACCTCATGAGGTGTGTGTCTGGGACAAACTGGGGAGCGAGTAAATATAGTCTGATAAAATTATACCAAACCTTAATCAGGTCAAAAATAGATTACGGGTCCATCGCATACCAATCAGCATGTAAGACACAACTAAAAAGAATAGACAGCATCCAATATTCTGCTCTAAAAATAGCTACTGGAGCCTTCAAGGGAACCGCCTTATGTAGTCTTCAAATAGAAACCAATGAGAAACCTCTTCGTTTAAGACGAGAGGAACTGTCCTTGAAATATGCAGGAAAAACTAGAGCTAAGGGCGATAATCACCCATGCCACAAAATGTTTGAAGAAAACAGTGAATATGAATATTTAAAGAAAAACTGGGAAAAAGACTCCGCCCCCCTCGGCTATACCGTAAATAACCTATTCCAAGAGCACGAAATTCCCATCGCACACATCTGCGACACAGACAAAATCATTACACCACCCTGGGAATTAGAGTCGCCCCACGTGGACACAAGTATTCACGACTACCTCACAAAGAAGGACAACCCAGACTTTATAAGAGCCACCACCCTTGAATATATCAACCAAAACTGGAAAAATTACTTAAAAATCTATACAGACGGATCGAAAAACACAAGTAATAACACAGGATCAGCTTTTGTTATACCTGAGCTCAACATACAAAATGGTTTCAAACTACCAGACAATATGTCTGTATACACTAGTGAACTGATTGCTATAATTAAGGCTCTCGAATGGATCATCGAGCACAAACCAATCCGTGCGGTGATACTCAGTGACTCCCTTAGTGGACTCACATCAATCAAAAATTCTATATCTGACAGTAGACCTGATCTCATACACAAAATAGAATGTATATGTACACAAATACACAACGAGGGAATAGACGCCATCTTAGCATGGGTCCCCGCGCATGTCAACATCAGAGGTAACGAAGCAGCCGACAAAACTGCCAAAGACAGTCTTGCTAAAACTACACACGATGTGCCAATAGGATTAGGATATAAAGAACTCAACACTATCATTAGACGCAAAATAGATAGCAAGTGGCAAAAGGAATGGAACGAAGAAGAACGTGGACGGTGGTTACATAAGATCCTTGATGGAGATAAAAGACAAGCCCAGGGACTCCAGTTAGACAATAAACGAGATGACCGCATAATCACCAGATTAAGACTAGGCAAAACCGGACTTAAATCACATCTGTCCATGCTTCTGAAAAACACCTCACCACTCTGTACCGCATGCAACAATGTAGAAGAAACAATAGAACACGTGCTACTTGAATGCCCAATCCACAACCAACAACGTGTGGCACTTAGAAACGAATTAAAAATATTCAACACTCCCTTAACATTACCAGCGTTATTAAACCCTAAGCCCCCATTAGAAATCAGGTATTCAAGTCCTTGATAAATTTTATCAAAACTGCTGGTTATTACTCCAGTATATAATACTACCGCCGTACATGCGCAGTCAGCATTTTTTTTTTTTTTTCCACATAATCAACTACTAGTACACCAAGTACTATGCCACGATTTGATAGAGGCCAAATCATTCTTCTGACTTAAACAAATGGTATGGTTGCATCGGAGATACCTTGATATTGAGGGCCGTGTGCACCATAGCCATACAAAACATTATGGCCATAATAAACTATCCATACATAACATCCGGCCAAAATGTCACAGACACATTTAGAAATAAAATAGGCATGGCAACAACGGAGTTACCTTGATATTGAGGGCCGTCTGTTCCACTGTCCTACAAAACAAACGATGGCCAAATCTAATTGAATTCATGACAACATTAGCACGGCCAAATCGCATATAGCGAGCGGTATTCGGCATAAAAATATAGGAAATGGTGATGGCGGAGTTACCTTGATATTGAGGGCCGTCTATCTCATTGTCCTACAAATTCCCTATGGCCATCAAACGATAATGCATACAGAAATAATACAGTGCCGTTTATTTGTGTATTCACCTAGTACTGAATCTATCGAAATGTTTAGTTATTTATTCATTTGTTTATCTATTTGCTGTCTTAATTATATATTGCTATTCATATTATGTGACTGACATTCGGGGCGTGCCTGTTGTTGGGAGGAAGATATATCAAATTATTGCATCGAAAAACAATAGAAAACAAGAATGACTACAAGCCTTCTATTTCATATGATACAGGCACACCGAAGACCACAGACGAGTTGGACAAGACCTGAAACAGAAGACGGATGACGATTACAAGAATACCTACAGCGCCTTGAGTGACAACGCCGCATAGCAAGAACACCCAGAATCAGAATACTCGACCCTAGACCACACCGGACACGCTACCACTTAAATGTTACCGAACGGACACCTCAACACAGAATATGATCCTTTGACTTTCACGTAATATAGGACGTAGACCTGCCGTTCTGTACCCCACTACACACTCCAAGCAATTGTTACAGGCACAGATTTCTGGAAGGACCCACCCTGTTCCCAAGGGCGTCGTTAGGGAAGTCGTCTCGACGAATCCTGAAAACGCCCTGGTTCTCCCAGTTTTTTCTGGACGGCTTTGTGCGTACTATTGGGGTACCGAGACAAAGGAATCATCAACGCGATTATAATAAATATTTTCCAGTATAAAAACCAATTACAGACTTAACGACTTGTACATAGCGACTCTTCTCTATATTATTTATATTTCCTCATTGTTATTGTTATTCATTATTTAATTATTTATTTTAATATCTAGCGCTGCAAAAGATCTCAAATTAACAAAGAAATGTACCGTGAAATTTAAATAAAACATTGAGTTGATGGGCCGCGAAATCCGTATGGGAAGCGGCCCTTAAACTACAATTTCAATCAATTCGAAATCATTCCGCTTTTCATCGTTCTACGACAGAGACGGAGGATATTCTACAGTCGAAATGGCTCGTACCAAGCAGACCGCCCGTAAATCTACCGGAGGAAAGGCTCCCCGTAAACAGTTGGCCACCAAGGCAGCCAGAAAGAGCGCCCCAGCCACCGGAGGTGTGAAGAAACCCCACAGATACAGGCCAGGAACAGTCGCTCTCCGTGAAATCAGGCGGTACCAGAAGAGCACCGAGCTTCTCATCCGCAAACTGCCCTTCCAGCGTCTGGTTCGTGAAATCGCCCAGGATTTCAAAACCGATCTCCGCTTCCAGAGCTCCGCCGTCATGGCTCTTCAGGAGGCCAGCGAATCTTACCTGGTCGGTCTGTTTGAGGACACCAACCTGTGCGCCATCCACGCCAAACGTGTGACCATCATGCCCAAGGACATCCAGCTAGCCAGGAGAATCCGCGGCGAGAGAGCTTAAACAACTCTTAATCAAATCATATCCTAACGGCCCTTTTCAGGGCCAACCAATTACTTCGAAAGAGAACTTCTAATATACGCACAACTTCCCTATTAATTGACTATGCACGTATAACCGTTCAACAACAAATCTGGAATCCCCCCCCTCCCTCTCTCTATCTCTCCGTGTTAAATCAACGGGAATAATGAACGATCCAAAACGGTATGTTGCATATGCCTTATATTGACAACTTTATAATCTCCCTGGTCACAAAATGATTACAAGTTCACAAATATGAAATGGATAACCGATGCCGTATAGTTATGGAGCAGTAATAAGTACTAATTTGATACTATTTTTCTGAGAATAGTATGATACAGCTCGTAAAGCCATGAACTGCACAATATTTTATTTTTGACTTATAAATTAAATCCCAGGTTGGCTACAAACTTAAGAAGCTAATATTTTTGATTCGAAGGAAATTTATGTGGAAAAACAAACAAAATTTAAAAATGGGGGTTAGGCACAGTATTAATTTTCACCCCAACTAGATCATATTTCACATCTTTACAAATACTACATCATATAACGGCACGTGGTATCCACTATTGCGTACACTCAGTAAATTGTCAAACTGCAGGATTGTTATAGATAGGAGCATAATTTGCAACAAAACTCAATTCGAAGATGAGGAAAACGGAGATAAACTTGTGATATGAGGAACAGAGTTAATAAATTTAGCAAGTTTATACACTCACATTTCAGTGAGAGTTTCCCGATTTCTCTAGAATTATACTACTACGTAAAAGATGTGAATTCATATGTTCATGTCTCACCACTACAATTAGTAAAGCTCTAGTTTTCTCCCCTATTATATATTACGTGGATATTCAAGGTCTTTCAAATGCGTGTCTTTTGGAAATCTGGAGAAAATATCTCGGCTGGGCTATGATAGAAAGGAACCGGATATTATTTGCGAAAGTGGGAGTGGGAACTGAGGGGAGGAGTCTGCAGACATAATAAATCAATTTCTTTGTGATCTAAACGTCTTACGTAATAACAATCCAACTGGACGTTCCCAGTATACCTGTATCTTCATTAACAGGCTTAGAGGAAACTCACTAATGTATATCCCATGCTGTTTTAACATGTGTCGTCTGGCGTCCAGCTGGCCATCATGATAATCCAGGTTATTGAATGTCTGAACAGAGATAATGAATGAAAATGTCCATTCTATAAACCCGGTCTGAATTATTCGAATACAGGCGTATGTCTTGATTTTTGAACAACTTCCTTATAAATGTGAATTTAAAATATAGGCGTTCGCCGATATCGATCCTAAAAACCTGTACGTTTTCTCATTTCAGAGTCCTCTACGAATGCAGTTTTTCCCATATTGAGATGCAGTCACTGTCCTTATCACTACTGGCCAGTAAGGGACCTCCAGTAAGTTATCGCTACATGAAGATTGTTAAACTTGCTGAATGCAAAGAAATTATAGAAAAGTGATAAATTTGGCAACGTGATAATACGGCACAACTCTACCAAGTACTGGAAATTGGAAGGGTAGGCTGTATAACATGGGAAATCATAGGGAGCGTCTTTCCTTCATTCCGACCTGAACGAACGACGTTCACAGAGCTATTCTTGCTTTGAGGCGGTCTGTCTTTGTTATAGTCTGATTAGAGTTATCTCCCATCCTCCGTACATCTGTAGGCCTAGAGCAAGGTGAGCGCTAGATCCCGACCCAGTCACGCAGTTTCCCACTTCTTCCGGTAGAGGGCGCGCCGCTAACATATATAGCGTCATCAGTCTGTGTGTAAATATAGCCACGTGCTCTTCCAACAACCTTGTCCTATTCGTCGTTTTTAGGGCACCATTTATAGTAGTCTTGATTTACACAATACTTCTTCGTTCACACTTTGAAATAGATATATATAGGCTATATCAACGAATTGTCAAAGCAGAATTCCGTATGAATACACACACATATATATTACCGTACTTTATTGAATGTGTAAATTATACGTTGGGTGAAATTTCTTCAGTGTAGTAATTTTGAAAGAGATTGAATTTTGATTGAAACACATGCGTTATACAACCGGACTATTGATAACATCAGGTTACTCCAAAATCTTTCCATTTTCTGCATCCCTAATTAGAAAATGCCTTTATCTTAAATTAAACTACTTTTCTTTTCTTGCTTCCTTTCGGAGATAGATTGAGACAATACGATACTAAAGCATTTGCAATTTGCTTTATACGTGAAGGGTATAGGCCAAGAAACGTCATTAATATATATGGTGAGAATTACTTGAAAGTATTTATCTAATCGGTTCCCATGCATTATCATGCCAGAGCCTGTTTGTGTGACCCAGGTCAGAGTTAGCGACACACAAGGGAGAGAGAGAGAGATGTTCAGCTATATAGCGATGAGAGGGAGTGAGTGAGTGAATATGATTTAACGTCGCTTTCAACTATATTTCAGTCCTATCACAACATTGGGTCCCATTCCTTTTCACACCCGCGAACCACACAGGAGGGGTTGTATTCCTTTTTACACGATGAGACAAAAGGACGGGTGTAAAACTTGCACCGGTGTAGACTTTGTCCCCCTGTACAATGGCACACCATCGCTAGAGCAACCAGCTGGGATGGTTTGTAACGCAACTTTATTTGTATCATTCATTTATAGAAAATAATTAAGATAGTTTTTAGGGTCTGAAATGGGTTTTGGGGGGAGGGGGGAGTTGTAGTGGAAGATTTTTCACATAGGCCTATAGCCTACTCATTTATTATTTTAGCTCTCAGTATCGACTGAACCCATCCTCACCACATAAGTGTGCTATGGACTAATCTGAATTTTTTTTTATATTTGTTTTGCCCTTGTACACGTAGGTTAATTGTAAGTTTGCTGCCTTCTCAACAAACCATCACACATGTAAAAAGAAATAACAACTGAACACAAATATTTCCTTTGATAATAGGACCATGTGCAGCTTTTACACAGGTCTGACCAACTGTTTTTATTACAACAGAAAAAACAAATCTGTGCAAGGTCTTAAAGACATTAATTCAATCTATGTGAAGACATACAAGAGAAACTACATTTATAATTTGTTTGTACTACTTCACCATCTTCCTGTGATCGAATCATTAGAATAGAACGTATACAGGAATGAAAAACATAAATCACAACATGTTCACCAGATTCCGCCAGAAGATACATTGTTTACCAAATACATGTTTAGTTATAGGCTGCGATGGCTAAAGTGAACTACCAAGAGCCACCCTGTCCTTGACAGAAAGAGGATATACTCATTTTGCCGTATCTGGCATATTGCTGAATTTAGTGCCAAACCAACATATGCCTGTAAACAGGAGACATCTAGAGATGTCATAACCAGGACATTTAATTAAAAAGTCTCATCCTCCTTCTCAGATTTGTACAGACAGTGTTCATGGGCACTCCTGTATACCCTTTCTATATAATATTGGCAAGTGACTAGCTGCATCAATATATTTAAAATCTCCCGATTAAAACAATATTTGAATTCCATTTATATTTGAAGTGTCATACAGCCGATTACAGGATGGTCCGTTAATAATTCTATTTTTCCAGTTCTGTTCAAAAGCAGACATATAAACTTCTTGCTTGAGAAAGCTGCTTTTTTGTCACACCATCGATGTTGTTATGGAGACTGAGAATTTTAGATATACTATTTAATACATTTCAGTACCAGGATGATGGATTATTCTTGTAGTAATTCAGAGCCAGTTTTAGAAATGAGTTACCAAGGCTCAGGTAGTTAACTATTTGACTGCATGACTATGGATATTATCAGACTGTTTTTGCCCTGGTTTCACTATACGCTGCATCGGTGAAAGTGGTATGGTTAATTCTTCACATCACAGTGTTTGACATACCACACAAATGAAACTAACAAATATGTGTACATTCATCAGTAAAAACTTTTGCAATTAGAAATGGCCCGTACGGGTTCCGTCCAATCCGAGAAACTGGTATCCATTACATAAGTCTCTTGATGCATCCATGATGTATACCAAATTTCACATCGAACATTTGAACGGTCATTTATCGTAAGTCTCTTGATGCATCGATCATGTATACCAACTTTTACATCGTGCACTTGAATGGTATCAGATATAGAAATTATTAATTATTTTGAATAAATTAAATATGGCCGCCCATCCTTCCTGCCATTCAGAGGAACTGATGTGTTATTCATTGCGAGTCTATTTATACAACGTATAGAACACTTAAATGGTATCATCATTAAAGATTTTGCATAAATTAAAAATGGCCACCAAAGTTTTCAACCAATCGGGGTTCAGATTCAATAGGGTTCTGGGTCACGAGCATATGGATGTGCACTGTGAGTTTGGTGTGCCTAGGGTAAGTCGTTCGAAAGTTATCTTGGTAAAGAAAAAATTGTGACGGACAGACAGACAGACGGATGGATGCACATGACGACAACAATACCCTTCGAACAAATTTTGGCCAAGGGGTGAAAAAGTACCAGTTATTACGCATCACAATTCTCTGTTAATGTATCAATATTTACATTACAAATGGAGTTAGAAACAGAGAGAAAAACAAAAGCCAAATTAGGCCTTAGAAAAAGCATATGGCTTCCACACAAACATAAGTGAAGTACATGTTCAGTGTAATACAGCTTTTTGGAAGGGGTGAACACTGGTATAATCGTAAAAGGCTGTGGAAAATACAGCATACCTTCCTTCAGTTTCACTAGCTATAATGCTACAAACTGTAGAAACATTGGCCACTCTTCTGACGACTTGACAAATCAGCAACCTTAAGAATATTGAAATATTAATACTTGAGCAATAAGTAAATATTTTCATGTACAACCCAGTCATGTGGGAGTCCAACCCAATCAGGGGTAATCACAGTCATGTGGGTACCTAACCCAGTCTGGCAGTGCAGTCTACTATATCGTCTCTTCTGAGGACTTCAGTGATATAGAGCTGACTATATCTGCACAAATTCTTGCCGCATCATACCATCAACACTAAGAATATGGACATATTAATACTTGAACAATGAGTAAATATTATATAACTTTATACATGCATTCTAATCTAGTAAACTGATAATAGGAGTCATTACAAAATCAATGGTTCTATTCATCACTATTCATGAATGTACATATAAAAACCAGTAACATAAAAAACGTTACATTCTCATGAGTCCAACCCAGTCAGGGGTTAGTCATGTGAGCACCTAACCCAGGCAGACAGTGCAGTCTATATATTTATCATCACTTCCTAGCCGACTATACCTGTACAACTACTCGCCACTTCATATCATCAGCACTAAAAATAAGTTTATACATGCATTCTAATCTAGTAAACTGGCAAAATGTGTCATTGCAATATCATTTAGAAAGCATTTACATAAAACATGTTACATTCTCATGTGTCCAAATCAGTCAGGGGTTAGTCATGTGGGCACCCAACCCAGTTAGGCCATATAGTCTAATTGTATCAGGCCTACCTAATCAATACCAAAGACATTACATAAGCTGTGTAACCCAGTCATTGGGTATCTAACCGAGTCATGTTTCCCAACCCAGTCAGGTGGGTACCTAACCCAATCAGGTGATGCAGTCTATTGTCTCACCTATGGTGAAACGCTCACCTTATCAATACCACTAACATTGTATCAGATGTCTAACCTAGCCAGTGAGTACCTAATCCAGTCATGCGGGTACCTAATCCAGTCCAGCAGTGAAGTCTAATTCTCGCCTGACCAGTACCTAAAGTCTCTGTCATTTTCTAACACAGTCAAGCATGTACAGTCCAGTCAGGTGGGTAACTAACCCAGTCAGATGTATGTCAATAGTATTACTTATGGTGGAATTTTCACCTGACCAATACCACTGACTATTTATCAGCCAGTGAGTGCCTAATCCAGTCATATGTGAACCTAACCCAGTCAGGCGGGTAACTAACCCAGTCATGCGGGTACCTAACCCAGTCAGGCGGGTAACTAACCCAGTCAGGCAGTGCAGTCTAATTGTATCGCCTGTGGTGAAATTATCACCTGATCAATACCACTGACAATATATCAGCCAGTGAGTACCTAATCCAGTCATATGTGAACCTAACCCAGTCAGGCGGGTACCTAACCCAGTCACCTAACCCAGTCAGGCGGGTAACTAACCCAGTCAGGCGGTGCAGTCTAATTGTATCACCTATGGTGAAATTATCACCTGATCAAAACCAGTGACAATTTATCAGCCAGTGAGTACGTAATCCAGTCATATGTGAACCTAACCCAGTCATGCGGGTAACTAACCCAGTCAGGCGGTGCTGTCTAATTGTATCACCTATGGCGAAATTATCACCTGATCAATACCACTGACAATTTATCAGCCAGTGAGTACCTAATCCAGTCATATGTGAACCTAACCCAGTCATGCGGGTACCTAACCCAGTCAGGCGGGTAACTAACCCAGTCAGGCAGTGCAGTCTAATTGTATCACCTGTGGTGAAATTATCACCTGATCAATACCACTGACAATATATCAGCCAGTGAGTACCTAATCCAGTCATATGTGAACCTAACCCAGTCAGGCGGGTACCTAACCCAGTCAGGCGGGTAATTAACACAGTCAGGCAGTGCAGTCTAATTGTATCACCTGTGGTGAAATTATCTCCTGATCAATACCACTGACAATATATCAGCCAGTGAGTACCTAATCCAGTCATATGTGAACCTAACCCAGTCATGCGGGTACCTAACCCAGTCAGACGGGTAACTAACCCAGTCAGGCAGTGCAGTCTAATTGTATCACCTGTGGTGAAATTATCACCTGATCAATACCACTGACAATATATCAGCCAGTGAGTACCTAATCCAGTCATATATGAACCTAACCCAGTCAGGCGGGTACCTAACCCAGTCAGGCGGGTAATTAACAGTCAGGCAGTGCAGTCTAATTGTATCACCTGTGGTGAAATTATCTCCTGATCAATACCACTGACAATATATCAGCCAGTGAGTACCTAATCCAGTCATATGTGAACCTAACCCAGTCATGCGGGTACCTAACCCAGTCAGGCGGGTAACTAACCCAGTCAGGCAGTGCAGTCTAATTGTATCACCTGTGGTGAAATTATCACCTGATCAATACCACTGACAATATATCAGCCAGTGAGTACCTAATCCAGTCATATGTGAACCTAACCCAGTCAGGCGGGTACCTAACCCAGTCAGGCGGGTACCTAACCCAGTCAGGCGGGTAACTAACCCAGTCAGGCGGTGCAGTCTAATTGTATCACCTATGGTGAAATTATCACCTGATCAAAACCAGTGACAATTTATCAGCCAGTGAGTACGTAATCCAGTCATATGTGAACCTAACCCAGTCATGCGGGTAACTAACCCAGTCAGGCGGTGCTGTCTAATTGTATCACCTATGGCGAAATTATCACCTGATCAATACCACTGACAATTTATCAGCCAGTGAGTACCTAATCCAGTCATATGTGAACCTAACCCAGTCAGGCAGGTACCTAACCCAGTCAAGTGGGTAACTAACCCAGTCAGGCAGTGCAGTCTAATTGTATCACCTATGGTGAAATTTTCACCTGACCAATACCTCTGACAATATATTATCACCCAGTGAGTACCTAATCCAGTCATCTGTGAACCTAACCCAGTCATGCGGATATCTAACGCACTCAAGCAGGTACCTATAACCCAGTCAGGTGGGTAACTAACTCAGTCAGGCAGAGCAGTCTAATTGTATCACCTGTGGTGAAATTATCACCTGATCAATACCACTGATAATATATCAGCCAGTGACTACCTTACCCAGTCATGCATGTACCTTACCCAGTCATGCAGATATCTAACGCACTCAAGCAGGTACCTATAACCCAGTCAGGTGGGTAACTAACCCAGTCAGGCAGTGCAGTCTAATTGTATCACCTGTGGTGAAATTCTCGCCTGACCAATATCACTGACAATATATCAGATGTCTAACCATCTGAAAAGTACCTAACCCAGTCAAGCAGGTACCTATAACCCAGTCAGGCGGGTACCTAACCCAGTCAGGCAGTATTGCATCACCTGTGGTGAAATTATCACCTTATCAATACCACTGACAATATATCAGGTGTCCATCATCTGTGAGTAAGCTTACCTAACCCAGTCAAGCAGGTACTTATAACCCAGTCATGCAGGTGCCTATAACTCAGTCATGCGGGTGCCTATAACCCAGTCATGCGGGTACCTATAACCCAGTCATGCGGATACCTATAACTCAGTCAGGCGGGTAAGTAACCCAGTCATGCGGGTGCCTATAACCCAGTCATGCGGGTACCTATAACCCAGTCATGCGGGTACTTATAACCCAGTCATGTGGATACCTATAACCCAGTCAGGCAGTGCAGTCTAATTGTATCACCTGTGGTGAAATTATCACCTGACCAATACCACTGACAATATATCAGCCAGTGAGTACCTAATCCAGTCATATGTAAACCTAACCCAGTCAGGCGGGTACCTAACCCAGTCAGGCGGGTAATTAACACAGTCAGGCAGTGCAGTCTAATTGTATCACATGTGGTGAAATTATCTCCTGATCAATACCACTGACAATATATCAGCCAGTGAGTACCTAATCCAGTCATATGTGAACCTAACCCAGTCATGCGGGTACCTAACCCAGTCAGGCGGGTAACTAACCCAGTCAGGCAGTGCAGTCTAATTGTATCACCTGTGGTGAAATTATCACCTGATCAATACCACTGACAATATATCAGCCAGTGAGTACCTAATCCAGTCATATGTGAACCTAACCCAGTCAGGCGGGTAATTAACACAGTCAGGCAGTGCAGTCTAATTGTATCACCTGTGGTGAAATTATCTCCTGATCAATACCACTGACAATATATCAGCCAGTGAGTACCTAATCCAGTCATATGTGAACCTAACCCAGTCATGCGGGTAACTAACCCAGTCAGGCGGGTACCTAACCCAGTCAGGCGGGTAACTAACCCAGTCAGGCGGTGCAGTCTAATTGTATCACCTGTGGTGAAATTCTCACCTGATCAAAACCAGTGACAATTTATCAGCCAGTGAGTACGTAATCCAGTCATATGTGAACCTAACCCAGTCATGCGGGTAACTAACCCAGTCAGGCAGTACAGTCTAATTGTATCACCTGTGGTGAAATTCTCGCCTGACCAATATCACTGACAATATATCAGATGTCTAACCATCTGTGAGTACCTAACCCAGTCAGGCGGGTACCTAACCCAGTCAGGCAGTATTGTATCACCCGTGGTGAAATTATCACCTTATCAATACCACTGACAATATATCAGGTGTCCACCATCTGTGAGTAAGCTTACCTAACCCAGTCAAGCAGGTACTTATAACCCAGTCATGCAGGTGCCTATAACTCATGTCATGCGGGTGCCTATAACCCAGTCATGCGGGTACCTATAACCCAGTCATGCGGGTACCTGGTACCTATAACTCAGTCAGGCGGGTAAGTAACCCAGTCATGCGGGTGCCTATAACCCAGTCATGCGGGTACCTATAACCCAGTCATGCGGGTACTTATAACCCAGTCATGTGGGTACCTATAACCCAGTCAGGCAGTGCAGTCTAATTGTATCACCTGTGGTGAAATTATCACCTGACCAATACCACTGACAATATATCAGCCAGTGAGTGCCTAATCCAGTCATATGTGAACCTAACCCAGTCATGCGGGTAACTAACCCACTCAAGTGGGTACCTAACCCAGTCAGGCAGTGTAATTTGATCACCTGTGGTAAAATTCTCACCTGATCGATACCACTGACAATATATCAGGTGTCTAACCATCTGAGTACCTAACCCAGTCAGGCAGTGCAGTGTAATTTGATCACCTGTGGTAAAATTCTCAACTAATCAATACCACTGACAATATATCAGCCAGTGACTCCACCTTACCCAGTCATGTAGGTGCCTAACCCGGTCAGGTGGGTACCTAACCCAGTCGCAGGCGGGTAACTAACCCAGTCAGGCAGTGCAGTCTAATTGTATCACATATGGTGAAATTCTCACCTGTCACCACTGACAATATATCAGGTGTCTATCCCCCAACCAGTGAGTACCTAACCCAGTCAGGCAGGTTGCTTACACAGTCAGGTACCAGCTAACCCAGACAGTGTGTACAGTCTATTGTATCACCTCAGCTACCGAACCCATTCAGGGCTTACTTAACACGGTCAGACAGGGTGTAACCAGTATTTATGCTGATTCCTGAATCTTCTAGGCAGTGCACTCCTTTGTATCACAATCATCACTAAAATTTGATATCATTGACACTATTCTAATCAATATATGGTCTTGGAAGGGTCTTGTAGAAAAGAAGGTATGGCTGATCACCAAGTGTCTGTAAGAATGTATTCTGTGCCTCTGCAACCTGGAATATAAAGTCAGATTTAATAAATCTATTAGATATACATATAAATCAGATATTGTATTAGACATGATCGTTAACATACTAAAGTTTATGGACTGCTGTTGATAAAGTACATTCAGGGCACTGAATTATGATAAAGTTATTTGGGGCATGAGGTACATTTGTAGACTGGAGGACCTGCTGTTTCTTTGTCATTCCGACACAGAGCCATCATGGCCAAATGAAAGACTGTAGTGCCAGAAAGGAGTATTTCTCATTTTAGAAATACATAGGAAATTTTGCACCGAGATCCTGGTATAGCATGACCAATTCTTTATCTCTAGATATACTCTTCAAAATAGGAAGGTCAAAATCAAGTCAAGTAATTTGGAATTATATATCAAGGTCAGTCATCTCCAATAATTTTTTGGTCTATTCTTAATTGCCTAACCGTGGAACATGAATTTGGAGATCTAAGACTTGAAAGATAGAATTTGACCTTTAGAAAATAAGTCAAGGTCAGTGATGATCAATAGAATTCAGGTCCAGGCATATGTGGTAAAGATTGGACAACCTAGATATAATTCTTTATGAAATATTGTACTAAACATAATCTGACCTGGATAAGATAGGTCAAGGTCATCTTCAGCACACCTCTGGACCATCGTCAGATACATAGTTTTTTTTCATGTTATATCATAATAAATAGTATATGGCCTTGAAAAAATAGGAAAAGGTCAGTCACTTGCGATAGGCTAGAAGCCAATCACCAGATGCATATGCAACATGAATTATGAGACCCTAGCTTTAATGCTTGATAATATATAGCAAATACTAGAATTTTACACTGATAAAATAAGTCAAGGTAGATCATTTTAAATAGGCTTTTGACCCCTCACCAGTTGCATATGTGGTATGAATTTACAATGCCTGGCTATAATTCGTCTTAACAAAAATGGACAGATGGACGGACAGACAGCCAGAGGCAGATGATGACAATACCCTTCGGGCAAAATTTGCCAGAGGGGTAAAAAAACTCCAATAATATAGAAGTTACTGTTCTAATTCAAATGTAGACAGAAGTAACAGACAATAGGGCATACCTAAACCAGAACAAAACCATAACAAGAACATATGTAGAGAGAGAAGAAGTGGTTCTGTACATGGTGCAGACAGCAATGTAATTCCTTCTGACAGCAAAAACATATTGTACCATTACTACTATTGTAAGAGAGTTACCCTCATGTCATCCATCTTGTACCATCTTGTACCAAACTGCACATAGGTATAGTAGTGGCCACTGGTGCAGGTTCTCCCACTGTGGACAATGACAGCAAACAGCCTGGCCTTATCCTCCACTTCCTAACAATTAAAAAAGTTTATCCTTGTCACACAGATAATCATTCAGGTATCTGTTATGATCATCACAGAACAAAATAGACATGAACATGTTAAGAATCTCCAACACAAAACAGAATGTATCCCTCTAATGCTTTGTTACATACAGAATAAATATCATGGAAAATATTCTGAAAATAAACTTTATATGATTGCGGCATTGTCAGTTTCTAGTAGATAACAAAATTTGTAACTGTACCTCATTTACCGGGCCTCTTTCTACATAATTCCTGAACTTCATTTCAAGCGGAATGGTCATCTTTCTACAGTTTTTTCGCAGTGAGCCACAAAATCTAAACATGAAGAAAATGTATGTGAAAATGATGTCATATTTTACTGCATCAATTTTGGATGACAGCACATTCACCATATTACTCTGCAGTCTTGTCATATTCTTTCGAATGATCTCTCCTCCTTGTCTACATTGCAAAATACAAAACACAGTATGATGAAACATTACTCCACAAACCTTTTCAGATGAATGACTAACGTCTTTGGAATTTTCAGCAGGGTCACTTGTTTCCTGGCTTGTACATCTTTCTTGCATCTGTTTGGAAAGGATGAATAAGTATAAAACTTTTACTGAACTAGGAAAACCTGAACCACATGTATGATAAACAACTTCAAAAAAGCATGAGATTGGTGACATCAATACCCTTGGCCCTTCCAAATTGATTAAGATCCATTTGTGGTGTGAATTTGGCAAGTCATAGTACCATGTGATTTTATAAAACATTGAAGTCAGGTACTAATTATGCAGAATGAGTGGTGTAACTGGATGATATATGACTCAATGCTACTTTTTTGGTAGGCCTCTAGACTACAAGTGATAGATTTTCAAAATTTGGCACCTGTACATGTACCTAATAGGATTCTACAGATAAACAAGAATATATCATGAAATGAAAACCCGAACAGTCCATGTGCCTATCCATTGATTCATGGCAACATGAAAGCTAAAGGTTGTATTAAATTTAACTTGATTGAGTGAGTGAGTGAATCCACTAAGCACCACCCAGCCAAGTTGCGTTTCTGCTACTTCAAAGAAGAAATCTTTGAAGCAGCATGGAACCACACACCCTCTATCCATCCTATAAAACACTGAGGACAGTGCACAAGACACAGACACGACAGTTACATGGTGCAATACAAAAGCTGCGGAGCACATTTGAAAGTGGGAAGGGGGGGGGGGGGCTGAACTCTATATCGGCCATGTTAAATGCTAGACTGGTTCTATCTATGATAGGATTTAAAGCATTGCAGTCTCCCCCCACCAGGTTCCGCAGCCCCTGCTATAAAGACAAGTGATATTACAGTGCTAAACACCACAGGCATGACAGGGTGAGTGAGTGAATAGTGAGTGAGTGAATAGAATTTAACGTCGCTTTCAACAATATTTCAGCTATATCACGACGAACCAACTAAGCACCACCCAGCCCATTTTTGTTCCTGCTACTTCAAAGAAGAAATCTTTGAAACAGGATGGCACCAGACATCCTCCATGCACCCTATAAAACACTGAGGACAGTGCACAAGACAAAGGCAGGATGCTTACATGATGCAATAAAGACAAGTGATGTTACAGTGTTAGACATCACAGCAGGTGTTATATGGTCAGGTGATATACGATCAGGTGTTGTATGATCTGGTTTAATATGATCAGGTGTTATACGATCAGGTGTTGTATGATCTGGTTTTATATGATGAGGATGGAGGATGTCTGGTCATATAAAACCAGATCATACAACACCTGATCGTATATCACCTGACCATATAACACCTCATGTGATGTCTAGCACTGTAATATACAATCAAGTGTTATACGATCAGATGTTTTATGATCAGGTGTTATACGATCAAGTGTTCAACGATCAGCTGTTATACATGTTATATGGTCAGGTGTTATACAGTCAGGAGTTATACGATCGGATATTTATTATACGATCAGGTATTGAATGATCTGGTGCTATATGAGCATGATGAGTGAGTGAGTGAGTGAATAGAATTTAATGTCGCTTTCAACAATGTTTCAGCTATATAGCGACGAACCAACTAAGCACCACCCACACAAGTTGCATTCCTGCTACTTCAAAGAAGAAATCTTTGAAGCAGCTCTCAGATGAAGAAGAAATGGAATTGTTTCAAAATACACGATAGTTTAGTTCTGAAATCTAATTATTGTGAAATATTGTAAATAGCGACAGTATCATGTGTATTTCATGTCATGAATGTTGCTGAAAAAAATGCTATGCACCCTTTTCTACTCTTATACCAAATGACATGCCCAAGTCGAATATTACTCAAGATTCATGTCACTTGGTGAAATCGTTTTTCAGTTATTGCAGTCACAAGCTCAGAATGGCTGAATTTGGACCATGGTGGATTATGTAGATGTGTGAAAAACAATTCTAGCCACCTCTCACTCATATCAAGCTACTGGGCAAGTTTGATCTCAGTCAGTAAAATAGTTTAAGTTATTGCAGTCACAAGCTTATGTAGCATATGCTGAAGAGGGATCAAGGCCACAGGGACCATATTGGATTATGCAGGTTGCCGATAATCGAATCTCAGCAATCCTTTTACTAAACAGAACCAATGTCCAAGTACGAGTTCAATCGTTTTGAGTTATTGCAGTCATAAGCTTATGAATCATGGCTGAATATATTTCAAGGCCACGGCAGCCATACAAACTATATTGGTATATGTAGATTGCCAATCCCAGCCACTCACTTTCCAAATTTTTTATCAATTAGGTACAGATTCGGCCTAAAAGGGACAAAACTGTGTGAATTATGAGTTGAGGCAACTCATATTTAGTTCGGCAGATAGAGTGGAGCGATAAGAATAAAGCGATATTTTTGATCAGTGTCTAGACTATACTGACAAGTGAATAAGTTCGCAAAAAATTGGCAACTGTATTCAGCTTCAGATAATGTAGTACTGGATGGAAGAACAAACAGATGGACATACATGATGACAATACTTTTGGGCTAAAATTGACAAGATGTATACACTTGAAAATGGGCATATATACATTACCTGGAACACCTGTACTCAATTTCTTCACCTCCAAAGTATGAAGCCACTGCGTCAGGAAGCGAGTCCACCTGCATTCAAAATGTTATTTCAGAAAACTTAAAAGGTGAAGGTTCCACTGGCTTGACTGAAGTTGATTTTTTTGGTTACCATGTTCCAATTCAGACTGCAATTACAGTGAAATGTAAACAGAGCAAAAGGTGGCATCCTCCATTTTGAACTCTTTGCCATAATGTCATGACTGTGTTCATATGTTGTTATGAATAATTTTGTTGTGGATATCAGAATTACATTGTTTTTGTTTACCTTGTCAACAGGAAGACTTATATCTGAGAAGATTTCAACAGATGAGGAGACATAACCACATTCCTGACAGGATACTGTAATAAGAAAACCTTGAATTAAGTTCCAATCAAACCAAAATGGGATCAATAGTTCTGGCACACATGAATTTGTTGTAGTATTGTGTATGGCCACACTAATACACAATGAGATATAGAAATATATATTTTGTCTATCACCATATTTGAGATACGGTAATTCCCCTAATAATTCGATCACAGCAAGTGCAGCAAAAATGGCTTATATTAGCTTTAATATGGAAGCATTCTTCATGGCACCAGCTACAAAGTGTCACATTTCGTCATTATATAACTTTTCTTCAGTTCGAAAGTGAACTTGAAAAGTGAACTTCCTGTGATTGAATTATTAGGGGAATATTACTGTACTTAAATCTTGAAAATACTTTACCACTACTTTTATGACTTCCATGGAATATCTGATGAAATGTGGACAAGCTGTGAGGATTCGCACATATATCACTAGAAAAGAAAATAGAAAACCAATAATCATGATGATTCTGTATTGTACAGACAATATACATTGGCTACATAAATAATAAGACACATAACATAAGAAACTAGATCATAATAAATGATGTTGTCATTTACCTCCAAATTATATTAGCTGATGTTTAAAGATCAGTAAAATAGAAAACCTGTAGGTAGTAAATGTACAACGCAATTGAAAGTAACCCTCCAAGAACAAGAGCCCAAGGGGCTTCAATATACGCCCGTATATGTGGAATTATATTGGTCCAAATTTCAAGGTTGTTTAATAGCCTTGATTCCAATTGGTAGCTAGCAATCCAGAGAAAGGTCTACAATTTTGTGCTTCTGAGAATGTAACATATATCACATCTAAAATTGAATGATAAACTAAAATGAGCTTAACTCTTGGAAACTAGTTGACCTTGGAGCAAGAACCGAGAGCTCACATATCCCACACTGAAATCGACAATAGTCAAACACAAGAAAATAGTAGTTTTCCTGCAAATGTATTTCTTCAGACGAGAGAATTTTTCATGAAGGAAGAAGAAAGGGATGAAGTAAACCACATTCTTGAGTTGATAAACAGGTACGAAGTTCATAAAGGACCGCTCTCCCCGTATATAATCAGCTAAACATGATTCAGTTTTGGGGGACTGTGACCTTGACCTTTGACAAATTGATGAATGGTTCCTCTTCGCCATACGAGTAAGGTATTTGATACCATTCCATACCATGAAACTAGAGATGGATGGACAACAAATGTTAATGGATGGATGGACAGAACGCAACATCACATTACATGACCTCATCTTCGATAGGCATATGAAAAAATGTGACTTAATGATATCTGATTTTGGAGTCACAGTGACCTTGACCGTGACCTAAATTTTGGTACACGACACATCTTCCCGTCAATATATATCAATGGACACAAAAAAATCATGATTTTTATGAATTTCATGATTTTGGGGATCACAGTGACCTTGACATTCCTAATCTAGACACACAAAAAAGTACTTTTCAAAGATTTCTCGATTCCGGAGTCACAGTGACCTTGACCTAAATTTTGGTACATGACAAACCCCGTAATTTCTCAATGGACACAAAAAATCATGATTTTTAACAATTTCCTGGTTTTGGGGTCACAGTGACCTTTGACCTTGACCTAATTTTTGGTATGCGAACTTCATTTCGGTATGCGAACTTCATTTCCCCCTATTGAATCCACTCACCAAAAATTAGTAGTTTTTAATGATTTCCTGAGTTTTAAGTCACACTGATCTTTGACCTTGATTCTGGTGTAACATGGATCTTGACTATTGACCTGGATCTAAATTTTGGTACATGACAAAATCAAATGGCTACCCGTATTTTCTCAATGGACTCAAGAAATCATGATTTTCAATAATTTAATGATTTTAGGTCACAGTGACCTTGACCTTTGACCTTGACCTACATTTTGATATGTGACACATCATGTCCCCTAATGTACTGAAACAAAGAAATGTTATCTTTAATAATTTCCTAATTTTTGGGTCACAGTGACCTTTGTCCTTCGACCTTGACCTATATTTGGTATGGGACACTTCATTTCCCCTTATTGAATCCACTCACAAAAAATTAGAAATTTTTAATGATTTCCTGATTTTTCGGTCACACTGACCTTTGACCTCTGACCTCGACCTACATTTGGTATGCAACACATCGTTCCCCCCTAGGGCATCCACTCACCAAAAATTAGAACTGTAGATAGAAAACTGTCAATGATCAGTGCTTTCATGATTTTAGGCAACATTGAATGTTATTTTTAATAATTTCCTAATTTTTGGGTCACAGTGACCTTTGACCTTCGACCTGGACCTATATTTTGGTATGGGACACTTCATTTCCCCCTATTGAATCCACTCACAAAAAATTAGAAATTTTTAATGATTTCCTGATTTTTCGGACACACTGACCTTTGACCTCTGACCTCGACCTACATTTGGTATGCAACACATCGTTCCCCCCTAGGGCATCCACTCACCAAAAATTAGAACCGTAGATAGAAAACTGTCAAGGATCAGTGATTTCCTGATTTTAGGCAACAGTGACCTTTGACCTCTGACCTCGACCTCATTTTTGGTACGCGACACATCGTCTCCACCTAGCGTATCCACTCACAAAAAATTGCAACTGTGGATAGAAAACGATCACAGATATAGACCGGACACGAACACTTCAGTGATTTCCTGTTTTTTAGGGCAGTGACCTTTGACCTCTGACCTTGACCTTCATTTTGGTATGCGACACATCGTCTCCCCATAGGGTATCCAGTCACCAAAAATTAGAACTGTAGATAGAAAACTGTCCCAGATATAGACCGGACACGGGGGACGGACAGACGGACGGACGGACGGACAGACGGACGGAAACCGCCATCACATAATACGTCCGCCTTTTGGCGGGCGTATAAAAATGTGTCCATGTGTCCATGATACTTACAGGGGTAAGCAGTCACTCTGGACACAACCCATTATCTTCTTCAGCAGCTCATGAACATCTTGCTGTTGTCCAACTTTATAACCTCCCCAGATGCCTAGGATTAATATTTTATAAACATTTTGTTTCATCTGCTAGTTAGTTGGTTAATCTCATTCTTTGTTCAAATATAATGCTACATTCTTCTGACCAACACACTTTGATTATGGAAATTCTTATCTTAGCAGGCTTATACTTAAAAGACCTTATTATTTGCAAATGCAACAATCAATGCCAAATGATTTAAAATATCGTGTAATAAAATGCTAGTTATCACCATATTAAAGCTTGCTGCCTGGCAGGCCTGTGTGACTATATTACCTTCCATCTCACGACAAAGGTGTTCAGCAGAAACTGGTCCATGCTCAAGGAATTCTTGTAATCTACAAGTGAAGCACTTCCTCCTCTCTGTAATGTACATGCAGATCACAAGTTGATTACCATGATTATATATTTGCTGAATATATAGGCTATATGGATATCATGATAAATTATTAATTTATGGAGTCTTTTTACCATTGTACTTACCGCAATCTCTGTGTTGTAATAAAACTCTGTGCATATCTGTTACACGCAGGCACTGCAAAAGTGAATTTGCAAAGCACAAGTTCTTTCCGGCTGGGTTTATCAACCCTCCTGCTGGAAATGGACCTGTGTAATACAATAATACAGTTTATGCGCACAATAATTTAATCTACCATAGCTAACTTGCTCGTGTGAAAACTATCAAAAGAATTGAATTTTTTTTTTAGCCTAACAATTACTATGATGATATGATCAAAACCTGTTGATCCTCGGCTTGGGGTGAAAAACTCCCTTTAAATGTTAAAAAAAAAAAAAAAAAAAGCCCAATGGGCTCTAATAACCCTCAGCTATCAGTTATTGTCTACACTCATCAATCAGCAAAAGACGTTCTTTTAGAACTTTGATAACCTCATGCAGGTTAACAAAAATGTGATCTAGTAGGGTTTACTGCAGTTCTCTCTTTTAGAAATACATAAGAAGTTGAGCTAGGTCAGCTTTTGCCAAGGCCTTATTTGATGGAGAAAAAATTGTGCAGAGGTTCTGGTAGAGTATGACCAAATTCATAGCTCTAAATATACTTTTATATAAAGCTCATAATCAAATTAAGTAATTTGATCTTGGAAATATAGATCAATGTCAATCATCTTCAACAATTTTCTGGTGTATTCTATTTCTAACTTAATTGCATATGGAACATGAATTCAGAGATCTTAGACTCAACATATGGAATCTGACCTGGATAAAATAGGTCACGGTCGGTCATCCTCAGCACACCTCTGGACAACCACCAGATGTATATGTCGTATAAATTTTGAAAGCCTTGCTATATTTCTTCACGTTATATCATAATAAACAATATATGACTTTGAAAATAGGTCAAGGTTAGTCAACTGACACAGGCTTCTAGTCAATCACCAGTTGCAAATGTAATATAAATTTGGAGACCCTAGCTTTAATCATTAAAAAAATGTAGCAAATGCTAGAATTTGACTTTCATAAAACAGGTGAAGGTCAGTTATTTTCAAAAGGCTTCTAACCCTTCACCAGATGCATACATGGTTTGAATTTACAATGCCTGGCTATAATCCTTCTTGAGATACCAGGTCCACAAGAATGATGAATGGTCAGACAGACAGACAGATGACGCCGATGACGACAATGCCCAAGGGGTAAAAAATGATTTACAGACAAGAGGAATGTAACACCACCAATACCTGAACTAGCTTTATCAACTTGAAGTGCAGTTTTTTGTGTCTTGAACATGATGGCCTCTTTGGTGAATTGGACACGTTTCTTTTTCACAGTATGTGGAGGTTCTTCAAAGAAAGAAACAACAACCATGATGCTGATTCAAGTGGTTCTCTTCATAGAAACAGTATTATGAAAAGAAAACAGGTGGAAAGTGGTGTAGGTAAATGTATAGGCAAGAGAAGGACTTTCAACGTTGTTTCTGAAGGTGATGCTTTCATGTCAGTATTTGTTTTGCCATGTTGTAATATGTTTTCCTGTACAGACCTGATGGTTTGTCCGATAAACTGTGTTGGGGCCTTTTCTGTAGAATCCCTTTTCTGTCCTTCTCTCGAGTTGTACTTCCTCTTGGTTCTTCTTCCTCTGAAAAGAAGGAATTGTATGTTATTTTCTACAGAAAATTCATGTATCTTTGAAGAACATACAGTGTGTTGTATTGATGTTCCAAAAACACTCTTAACAAGTTAGTCCATCTTAAAGATTTAGGGTTCTCCTTCGAAGAACTATCTAACAGATCCATATTTTTGAATACAATTACTGGTAAACAAGTCTGCCCGAAGTTGTGGGACACCTTTTATCATTATTGAAATACATTTAGTGAATCATTGCAAGAGAGGACTTGAGTGAGTTCCATTTAAAATGACATGGATTGGTTATGTAACTCTCGCTCTCTGGTGCACACAAAGCGTGTGGCCTTGACCCCTTTTGGAGTATATAAGAAATGGTTCTTTTCGTGACCAGCTCATTCTCGGGTCGCTGGCTAGCTTGCTGTTTTATGCTACTATTTTAACTAATCATTTGTTGTACATATGTTGACGAATAATATGACAAGAATATATCGAAGTTTCTCGAACAGTCAGTAAAAGAACTGAAATGTTTTCTTGTCCAGTATATTATTTTATACTCTGCTCTCTCTCTTCAATATTCCCCAAATTTGGTTGATTTATATGGTGCACAAAGCATTGGTAGGGCAGGAAAACTGCATGGTTTGGGATGTGATCCAGGGGATTTGTACAAAACTTACCCCCTTTCAGGCTACTTGATAGAGAATTGTTTTTTCAGTTATTGGGATAAATAACCTAGGCATGCCACAGTATTTAGCCTCAGTTGACATTAATATGATTTTTTTTCTGCTTCTAAGTCTAAAAATGCTGTTCAAAAAATTAGAAGAAATAGGCTAGAAGTCACATATGTAAAAGTAGAAATTATGTTCAGTAAGCATGCACCAGTAACTGTATCATTTACTATCCAAAATACTGCATTCACAGGTTAAAGGATTCATGGGCAGATCTACATGCTAAATACAATGAATCATAGCGCATGAAGTCTGAGTGGTGAATTCACATTCAATACCTGAAGTACTCACCGAATCCATCAGTTTCCTGACCAAAACTCTGCCTTCATTGTCAAATTCTTATGGGGTCACATTCAATAAGATGTCATTATTGATAACTACAAAACAAAATGATAAACAATGTAGTTTACCAAATCAATGGTCTTAAATGATGTAAACTGAGTAACATGACATGTACCATAATCTTCAGATGGCGGAGAGTTACACACATGAAACATTTTAGATTGATGAATTAAATATCATGGATCCCAAAGCAGAAAATTCCAATATCAGATTAATATTTGTGAAATTTACAAGATTATTAGCTCTTGGTTATAGTAAAGAATTATTAGTTCAACTCAATGAGAAGAACATACCCATTTTGGATACAACCAAAGTTAATAAATTAATCATCGCAGAAGCTGTCAAATCAGGAGAATATTGTTGAACTGAGCTGATCAAGTTGAAGTGTTCATCCTCGCTGATACCTCCCAGAGCGGCAGTGGCACGTCTGCAATGTGGAAACATATGAACCTCAGATAATGATGATGCTTCACTGGCAAGCTCCCCCATTGAACTACAGTCATCGAATTCACTGTTCCTGTTGCAACGGAAAATAAATTTATGATTATAACATGAACCAACCAAAGAACTGCGAACCCCTTTGGCCATAGATGTACATGTTTTTAAATTAATTCATTGTTGATGAACAAGTAGTTAATGCCAACCAGAAATAAATAGGTCAGTGACACCTTGAGATACGCTTCTGCTCTTCGACCACATGCATGTGTTAAGCAAGTTCGGTGCTCCCATGCAAACTTAATCTTCAGATAATTAGATGCCGACAAATTGACCTGGTGAGCTGAAAAAATGGGTTAATTTGACAGACTTCTGGTTTGTGTCCCCATGCATATGTGATGTACGTTTGGTGTACCTAGGCATACTCATTCTTGCGATATAATGGTAATGAGAAAACAGACAGATGAATGGGCGAACAAACATTATGACAATACCCCCAATGACAATTCTGGTTGTAGTCCATGACCAGATGTGTGTCCTGTGTATAAGCTCAGTAAGAATAGGCCTTATCATACCTTAAATATGATGGCAATAAGCAGCCGGTAATGAATGAGCAAATTTGACCCAGTGGCCCAGAAACAATAGGTCAATCCAACTGACATTTGATAAGCTTCTGCTCTAAGACCACAAGCATTTGTCAAGTTATAAGATTGGTGCTCCTACGTATAGTCATTCTTTAGATATGTTGTTAACCATTCATGATAAAATGAAACTGTTTGATCTAGGATCCTTCTTTGCTGGTTTCCATGCAAATAGCATTTTCCTACGAAGTAGGCTACAGATCGCAACTTGTCCGGTAATGAGTGAGTCAGTGAGTGAGTCAGTCAGTCAGTCGATCTGAATCCTTTCGTCGGCAAAATAAGGAAAACCGTTGACATTAGAACCTTGATTTTTGGCATGAACGTGCATTAGGGCATTGTTACCAGCAAGTTCTGAGCTGACCGAATTCTGATGAAAATTTGTTTATAATTAGTTTTTTTATTATGTATTGATGGCTCAGCGAGTGCACTGTCATGCCCATCGGGAACCCTTGGCTGTATGTTTCACTGTATATATAACACAGTACAAAACCTGGTGGGATATGCCATCAGTAATTGTTTTGAGAGCTAGAGGTCACAGCAGTGTAGCTGGGTCACCCCCAATAGGCCTATAAACAGATCAGAAATAACAGTCTGATAGGCTTGGGATTCGAGAATGCAGTTAATACTGCCATGGTGTAATAATTAAATTAATAGGTCAGAGCAGGGGAGACAAAAATAAACAGATATGTCTGGGAGTTAAAAAAATATCACAACAGATGGTACCGGGATTACATTACACCATCGACAGTGCAGATTCTATGAGTTCACATGTTGACATCTTTATTTATTTATTACCATTCCAGGGGACATTTGAACAGCTGCCGTTAACTTGAGACACACACTTTTGCTATATACACACGTTTTGATTAACTGGTACATTATGGAAAATGAAATTAAACAGACATGTAATCAGTATTAAGAGGCTGTATTTAAGATGCTAAGATGCTGATGTAGAGATACTATTTATTCGTCTTTGTACCAGTCATGCTCAGGAGAATGACATAGAATCATTATTATAAGCTTGTGCCCCGAAGGTGTTGGTCTTGAGTTAAATTAACCGTAAACTACATAAATGCTACCTTTCTACTGTAGGACTATATATAAGAATTTGTTGTATTGTTGGGAAAATAATGCGATTCAAAAAGTTGTTTTGGTCCTGGACAAGGGCACTGAAAACCATTAAAGAGATGTAAATGTATTTTCACACGTAAAGCCTGAAATCTACTGAACTTTTTATTATTCAATCTGTTTCCTTTAGTTAAAAATTGTAAAATTAAATCGGTGATCGTTATTTATTTTTGGAATGAAGGCACATTAGGAGACTGTAATCAACAAGTTCTGAGCTGACCTACTTTTGATGAAAATTTCTGGTGATTTTTGATGAAAATCACTGGTGATTCTGACTTGGGCAGTGCCCATCTTAATATAGGCAGGATTTCAACTGGGGGTGGGGTTTCCAAGAGTCGGAGTCCTAATGCCTACCCTACTTCGTAGGTCCTGTGACGTTAGTCACGCTGCTTATGTATAAGATTATAGCTTTCAATATAGAGGATCAATCCTACAGGATGCATGAACAAGTGTGGGAGGAAAGAATCGGGCAGACCCAAATACTTTCAGGGGAATGACCATACCCCATCTTGTGGAGGTACCTCCTTGGAAGGCGAAATGTACCAGCTGAAAACTAGCATGAAAAAAATTTGGATGCTGTGATAACAGCAATAGTTTCCAGTTTACACAATAAGTGGAATAAAACGCACCAATTATTTTATCCAGCACAGTTGATCCATCCGCCACATGTGCTCCTCCCGGTCCATGTTGTGAATCATCTACAATATATGAATAAACATATATACTAACGTGAACAAGAGCCAATTGTATATTTTCAATATATGGCAGCATATCTGCCTAGACAGAAAGTATAAGACAACACCATAACTCTTCAAGCTAAAAATGAACACGGCTCTTGCTCCACAAATATACTCAGAGCTTGGTATATGTAGCAATCAGTTACTTGGAACGGAGATATTGCAGAGGGATTAAAAAGTGAGTGGACAGACATCAAAATCAGCATTATTCTTCTTTGCTATGACATATACCTGAAAAGTGACCACAATCCACATCCCTGAACTGTCCCTGAGCTACATGTACTATCTACAGAACCAGAGTTTTTTGTTTTCACAAGTTTCGTGCTATGACCATTCGACCTCCAAATTCGTAGAATTCTTTCTTGGTCCATGTGCAAGATATTATGTACATTTTGGTACCAATCCATATACTGGAACTGGATACATGTATAATGAATAGACAACAAAAGTGCAGAGAAGACATTAAAATGAATAGGTTCCTTTTATGATTTGACTGATGAATGGACGGAGAGACCTTTTAATAGTTCCAGACCTACCCAGTCCTACTTGGTGCTGAATTAGTACTCCATCTCTCCCCTCCCCCCACCTCCCCACCAGCCAAAACCCCTGGATGCATGGAAAGAACGAGTGATGGATGGATAGACAGAGAGCCTGTTTAATTCCGGATCTACCCAGTCTTACTTAATTGGTGTTAAATTAGTACTGCATGGTAGTTCTGGATTTAACCGGTCCTGCTTGGTGCTGAATTGATATCCCCAAGCCAGAGGGCATGGAGAGAATGAGTGATGGATGGATAGATGGAGAGCCTGTTTAATTTCAGACCCGGCACTGCTTGGGATGAAGTAGCTCCCCCCCCGCCCCCCCCACGTCAGGGAACCTGGTTGCATATATGGACAGAAGGGTTGGAATAGACATACAGAGAGCCCGTTTAATAATAGAGATTCAATTCAATGCAGTGCAGGTGTGAGCTATGACAGACTTACAAACATTTCAGGCTGGCTCTTTTAATAGTATAAATGAATTTCCAGGACCCATGGTAAATCTGTAACCTCAACGTTTCATATACAAGCAAGCATGGTGTATAATATGAACTGACCTGGTTCCTGCTGGTAACTCTCTGGTTGATTCAGATCTCCAGCTGAACAGTGCAGGTCATCAATCACTAGTTCCTCAACTATGTCACCTGCATTACATAGAATATAACTTGTTAAATAACCAAGCATTTTCTATCCATTTATTGATGTGAACCAATGTATTTTCTTCATTCCAGCAACAAGAAAATCATTTAAAACATTATATAAAGAAATCTATATACACTGTATCCTCGTTATAACACGGTTATTGGGAGATCAAATTTGAACCGTCTTATAGATCTTCAGGCTTACAACAGGAATGACGATATGAATTTGTTCATTTGGGAAACCAGACACCATAGCATCCGTCTTATATCAGAAATATTGATGCACCTTAAAGTGAGGGTAGGCTGTACAATTGAAAGAGCTGTAATGTGCTAAACGCTAAGAAAAATAGTTCATTAGGAAAATGGAATTAAAACATTTTGCAGAAAAATGTACCTTCAAGGGCAATCGCTTTAATGGCTTCATCGATGCGCCCCTTCTTCAATTTATTTATCCTGGCACTTAGCAGATTGCCCTTGTTCATATGACCCTTTCTACATTTTTTTGCATCACCATCTGATGGTACAATGCCCTTTTCAAGAGAGCTCAGCTGTCGTAGGTTTGTTGCACGAGCTCCATATCTTCCTACACCTTTTTTCTTTCCTTTTCGCAATGGCAGAGGCAAAAACTGCCAACTCTTCGTTTTTGTTTGCTTTTTCTTTTGAATAGAAGTCTTGGGCGTTCTGTTCTTCGCAGGAGTAGTACCAATGTGGGTCATGTTACCCTCTTCAAGTAGGAAGTGGTCACTCTGTGGTAATGATGACCGGAACCAAGCCAAGGTTGCTGTCAGCTGTTCTGTAATGTAATGTAATTGAGACACATCTCGGCATTTATGAGTCCAGTCCTTCAATATTTCACAGAGTCCACTAATCTGGGTACGTTCCCTCTTTAATTGGACTGAATTGGGCAACGGAAGTGTGGCTACAGAAGCAGACTCAGGCATACCAAGCTGTGAGTCTTCACCACCCATGTCTTCTTCACTAACCGAGGCAGTTGACTCTTCAATAGTGGTACCGGTAGTGGGGAAGCTTTCCAAATCCAGATTGAGAAAAGGACTCTCTCTATACCATGCTGGCAGAGCCTCCCATCCACATGATGGGTACAGATTGAAAATACACATGAAGTGCTTGCATGGGAGATGATGCATCTTCCAGTCTGAGCATTCACATGAGGGGATATGAGCACCAGTTGGCTGGAAATTGACTGTGTAGACTTTTGGATGGTTTGATTGACTCTGAACCAGAAATACACCATCTCCCACATTCTCCACATCACAGGGTGAGATTCTAAGACCTTCCTCCCATCTAACAAAGCAGTGATGAACCACAGGGCGAGGTCGGTTTCTCAGCATCAGAGGTATAGCATCTGAATATGTTCTGGACAGTTCAGATGCTGACAAGTTCATCTTCAAATATCTGGAATACATAGTCAATGGATTTTCATCAGTGTCAGAAAGAATTAATAATACGATGCTGCGCATCTGAAAACCCCTCAGCTCTGGGCGCCAGCCATTTATAATGTATTCAATTTGAACCAAGATGTCAGGAACATCACGCAGTCAAGTGACAAATATACAGATTATCACAAATTTTGCAATTAGAAATGGCCGGCCCTAAGGTTTCCGCTCAATCAGAGAAACCGGTATTCATTACAGTCTCTTGATGCATTGATGATGTATACCAAATTTTACATCACGCATTTGAACGGTATCAGAGGTATAGATCATTGATGATTATGCATAAATTAAAGACGGTTGCTCATCCTTCCTGCCACTCAGAGGAACTGATGTGGTTATTCATTCATGGAAGTCTCCTGATACATCGATGCTGTATACCAAGTTTCGCATAGAACACTTAAATGGTATCAGAGATATACATCATTAAAGATTTTGCAAAAATTACAGATGGCCGCCAACATTTCCGCACAATCAGAGAAACCAGAACTGTTATGTATCGTAAGTCTCTTGATGCATCGGTGATGTATACCAAATTTTAAATCGAGCACTTGAATGGTATCAGAGATAGGAATCATTAATGATTTTGCATAAATTAAGGATGGCTGCCCATTCTTCCCGCCACTCAGAGGAACTGATGTGGTTCTTCATTGCAAGTCTCTTGATACATCGATACTGTTTCGTATAGAACACTTAAATGGTATCCCAGATATACATCATGAAAGATTTGGCATAAATTAAAGATGGCTGCCAAGGTTTTCACCAAATCAGGGAAACTAGTTTGGTCATTCCTTTGAAGTTTCTTGATGCATCAATGATTTATACCAAGTTTCACACTGAACAGCAAAATGGTACCTGATATACACAAGATTAATGGTTTCGCATAAATTAAAGACGGCCGCCAAAGTTTCCAACCAATCGGGCCCAGATTCTGGGACACAAGCTTATGGATGTGCATTACAAGTTTGGAGTGCCTAGGATAAGTCATTCTAAAGTTATCTTGGTAACCGGAAAACTGATGGTTTTGCATAAATTAAAGACGGCCGCCAAAGTTTTGAACCAATCGGGTTCAGATTCAATAGGGGTCTGGAACACGAGCATATGGATGTGCACTGCAAGTTTGGTGTGCCTAGGGTAAGTCGTTCTAAAGATATCTTGGCAACGAGAAAGGTATGATGGACAGACAAATGTAGATGACGACGACAATACCCTTTGGCCATTGGCCAAGGGGTAAAAAAAATTGAAAGTGCAACAATCAACATCAGTTTACATCACATGTCATAGATTATATAATTCCAATCTGATAAATACAAATATGAAGTTCACCATCACTGCTTTACCCATTGAAATATTAGCTTGTAGCTAAACTGGCCATTAAGGGTGAATGAAATTCAGTTTTATTATAATACTTTCATTGTTATTATTACTAATATACTTATATGACCTTGTCTAACTATCATGCAACTAAATGTTGGCCCTGAAGTCAAAGGCAGGTGTGAATATCGTTTTTCCCTGGTCCATAAAATATCATATTCACCTCATTTTAATCATGTTGCCATCTGCCGACCATGGCACAGTTGCCTGATGGGTTTCTGCAGCTACCATAATCCAACACAATCTTATATCAAACCAGCTATAATTCCAACTGGTAAATATAACAGTATATAACTTTTTGAATATGTGAATTTGGGGATCATGGAGACAGCCTAGGTATAAAGACATATTTTTAATCCTTCTAGGGATGTGCTGAAAGCCTTTAAACTTCTATTAGCATATTATAGTCCTTGAGAAAGTAGGTCATGGACAATCATTATAATAGGTTTCTAGTACATGGCCAGCAGCATATGGTATGCATTTGGAAAGCTTGGCTACGGGCTAATGATGTTCATTCTACATCTACCATTTAATTTGGCCTTGAAAAAAGCAGGTCGAGGTCAGTACTCTCGAACAGAATTCTGGTCAAATAGCAGATGCATTTGTGGTATAAAAACCAGGCTAGCTTTAATACTTAAAGAGATGGTATCTCTATTTAATATGTATTCTGGCCATGAAAAATAGGGTCAGTCATCATGGATGGGCTTCTGGTTTATCACCAGCAGTTTTGTGGATTTGAAGAGCTTGCCGATAGCTCTTCACTAGCTTCAAGGGATATTGTGATAACATTGAACATGGACACAGACAGACAGGCTCCACCAATCCTGACAATACCCCTTGGCCATGTTGGCCAAAATTGACTGAGAGGTAAAAACTGCAGAGTAAATACACTGTTGAAGATATACAACTCCTATATCTATGAATCATACATAATCCTGTAAGTTTGTAATTGTTCAAATTGGTACATGTAGAATTCAATTATATGGCATGTTTTACTCACTGAAGCTGTTCTGGTTTGCTAGCATTGCAAACTTTTTCATAAAATCAAATGCCAAGTATGCCTGATATCCTAAATTACTTCCACCAGACAGAAAAAGTGTGATACATGTAATTCTTTATGTTAAAGAAAGGTAAAATACATACTTGATGTATGAATCAGGGAAAAATTTCTCTGTCATCACTCCTAACAAGTGGCTCAATGACTTGGCTTTCTTCATCTCCAAGTATTCATATTTCAACGACAGATTCTGGCGTTCCACTCCATTATTTGTATTAATGTTAACATTAAACCGATCATGCCTAAATGCCCGAACCCAGCGCTGAAAAACAAAAAGGGGACAAACCATTATACAAAAGGGGTTGAACTTTTTACTATTAATAGAGCAATACATGTTTGACTTCTCAATTGTTTGATATGCATGCAAGCCTTTTTGAGTACACAATGTCATGTCAATTAAGATTAGCATATTTAACACTATACATACACAATAAAACAAAATAATAATAACTCACTTCATGTTTTCTAAGCCAGTTTTCCTCAAACCATTTCTGAAGTTTCCCCCAGAATTTGCTGTTCTGCAAACAAACAAAAAATAAAAAAATCAGTAAGCAATTACACATCAAGGTTAGTGAAAAGAAGATCCATCTAGAATTTAAGCCCAGTCATTTGCTGGGTAATGCTCGGTAATTTTACATGTAAATTTTCTTTATAAACTAATTTTGATCGGTTTCTGAGGAATTTATTAACTTTACCTAAATCTCATAACTTTAATTATTTATTCATTTTTCATGATTGACATGTAATTGTCAAACAAATTTCACCAGGTATAACACCTCAGATAGCTGTAATTTAACATACTGTGAAGCTGTCTCATATGAGTAGGCCATTTCAGTACATTTCGGTGTATTTCATAGGTAAAGAGTTGGCAATTACCATTTTCAATTAGGCACTGAATATTTTCTGTACACCAATGCTGTTAAAGGATGCAAGTATATTGGTATCTCGGATTGAAGATAGATATTTTTACGAGCCTGCAGTTTTATTGTTGGTGAAAATATTTATTGTCTTGCGATGAAATACCTGGCTGAAAACCCATGTAAAATGAACTGGTACACCTTTACAAATTTTCCAACTCTACACTTGTGGAACCACATTTATCCAGTGGTTTCATCCTTAGTAAAAATTGGAAGTTTTTCTAAATACAATGTACCAAGAAATTAAGATACTAAAGCATGCCAGGGTGGCAACCAACATATGGACATACATTGTATTGATTCCAAACTCTTTCATTGTCTTTGGTCTCCAACACAGATATTATCCATACCAAGTATTACGAACTGTTTTGATAGGCATTACCTTGAGTTTCCTTGTTGCACTCTCATATTCTTGAGTTGATGAAGCCTGAGCTATTGCTCGCAGTAAGGTCAAAATTTCAGATTTTGAACTTTGCACTCCATTGTGTGAGGCACTTAGCCACCTATCCCATGCCTGCTCTCGGTGGAAGTCACAGAGATAAACAAAAGAACCTGAAAATAAAGGGAATAAAAGAACTGTTAAATTCTCATACTTGTCCATTGCTAGAAACTCCAGTGAAGACCTCCATATTATGAAGAAAATTTGCAATCTAATCAAATTTACTCTAACTGTAATTTAACAGAGAAACTAGGTAATCATACAATAGGGTAGCAATGTGAAGGACACTCTCAAGAGTTTAGAGCTCTGTAGATACTGCAATTTAAGAAAACTCATTACACAATGGTAATAATGCTTCATAACAGCAAGCATATGGCATGTGCCAGACTTTATGTCTAGTATTAACAACTCCCACTTGAGACCCACTAGTGTGTCAGATTAAAGACTAAAGTGTCTAGGTCTCACAATCTGGTCTAGCTGTCTTTTAAGATTAATTCATCATGAATGATGTATGAAGCTCAAATAATGAAATCCGCCATATCATAATCAGAATTTTCACCAAAAAAATTTCATGGGGTGCATGTTCTCAGCTAGAGCCTGTAGCATTTGCTCAATAGGACATAAGTTGAATAAAGTGAGTTTCACTCGAGGGACGTGTATCACTCTATAAATAACATAATACATGTATCAATCTATAGAATACAACAAAACACACCATTTTACGAAATTCAGATTTTTTTTTTAAATGCCAGGAGGGACCTATAGTATTTCCACTTCAAAAGCTTTCAGTCGGAAAGTACATTTATAACAAGAGCCCACGAGGCTTCAATAAATGCCCGTACGGTACATCTGAAATTACACTGGTCCAAATTTTGAGGTTGTTTAATGGCTATGGTCCCAATTGGTAGCCAGCACTCCTTAGAAAGGTCTAAGATTTTGTTCTTATGAGAATGTAACACTTATGATATATTATATTGAATGGTAAACTAAAGGTGCTTAACTTTTGATAACAAGGTGAACTTGAAACAAGAGCAGAGAGCTCACATATCATTCACACGCTGAAATTGACAATGACCAAAAATAAAATATTGAATTCCCTTCCAATAGATTCCTTTTGGGTGAGATAAATGTTCATGAAGGAAGGAAAATGTGAAGAAAGTGATGAAGTAGATGTTTGTTCTTGCGTTAATAAACAGATATAAAGTTTATAAAGAACGCCTCTCCCAGCTTAATTAGTACATGCATGATTTTTGTTTCACAACAGCTTACATGAATTAGGGGAGACAACTACAAAGGACAAATGCCATATACATGTAGGGGAGACAACTCTGAATAGTCCAACCTAACAATATAGCCCTTTCCAGAAAGTGTGTGATCTCCCCATGATTAAATGCCGCTCTTTGAGGTTAAATGTACATAAAGCTGCTTCCGGGAAGTACTCCCTTGGTTTTACATTTACTGAAGGCACACCTGCAATGATTTTGAATAATATATTGATAAACTACATGTATTCCTGAATATTTGTTTTAAAACTATTCTGTTAATATTTTCTACATGAACCAATAAATCCTTTATTCATGTACATTAGGAAGTTAATGTTCTAGAAATATAGAATATTTTATTACTAAAACTAATTGTGAAGACTGTTGGTGCTCACCGGAAGTTCTCTGCACCAACACGCCCCTAATGGACCAAGAGATATAAAACCCTTTCCGAATTGGGCTATAGTCTTCAGTTTTGGGGTACTGCGACCTTGACCTTAGACATATTGACCTCAAAATGAATAGGATTCCTCTTTGCCAACCGAGTAAGGTATACCTAAAGTTTGGTACCAGTCTATACATTGAAAGTGGAGATATGTCACGGACAACAATGTTTATGGATTGATAGATGGACAGAACTCACCATCATATTATACTACCTCATCTTTGACAGGCATATCAAAATGTGACTTTTAATGATTTCCTGATTTTGGGGTCACAGTGACCTTGACCTACACTTTGCAACATGACACTTCATCTCATCTACAGACACAAATTAATCATGAGTTTTAACATTTTCATTATTTTGAGGTCACAGTAACCTTGAACTTTGACCTTGACCTACATTTTGGTATGGGACACAAAACAAAGTTACGTTTCTCTCTCTCTCTCTCTCTCTCTCTCTCTCTCTCTCTCTGTAATGAGGCTTAGGGTATAAGCTTGGGGGAGAAGAACACACAAGAAATTAGTTCAGAAGTTTTCAGCTCAAACCAAAAGCAGATAATAAATGCCTCATGCATAATATCATTCCAACAAGATTGAGGGCTTTGGTCAGATTTTCATCTGATTTGATTGAAAGTTATTCCACATGGGATAAGTAAATTGTGGTAATGAGTTGCAGATTTATGCATGATTTTAGTGTGCAACAATTAACTTCCCCGAAATACAGCTTGTGTGTGTCCCATAACCTCCAAATCGATGAAATTAGTCTTTGAGGCTATTATACATACGTACTCAAAGTTTTGACAAGCCACAATCTGGAACTAGAGATTTTGTATTCAGAATAGATTTTTACCTGTCGAATATTGGTATTAACATTTATGCACAAAATTTGTTTTGTCAGGCATATACATATATGAATAAGTGATTGAAGATTCCCAGAGTGCATACCTTCCTCCACACACTGAATTTATGCCGAACTTCCAGAGAACTACTAGCAATAGATGCAAAGCTATAGTATGAACAAAAGTATGCTTGATATTTCTAGATTTCATAGAAAAATCAGTTGATTTGACAGTACAGCTACATGATACTCAAGGGCACACCTGCTCAAAAGTTTTCACTTATGTACCATGAATGTTATTACGTTCAGTGATACCTAATTAATGATGGACCAGATAAGAAATAAGGATTGCTAGATGGAAGAACGGAAGGATGCACAAAAAAAATGTGCACTGCAGTGCTTGATGGGCAAAAAACTGATCCCATATCTGAACTTCCCATGCAGCCAATGCATCACAAGAACCAAGTCAGAGCTGTGCAGCAAAGACAATTGGATGAAATTAAAACTGAAAATATCGGCAATAGCAAAGCGAAAAATAGTAATTATCACCGATATACACATATTAAAAGAGACACGGATTCTAGCAGATATAGTAGGCAAAAGCAAATGCAGATATCTTGTAAACCAACACCTGAAGCACATAATATGACAAGAATATATTTACAACAATGAAAACATTACCTCACCATGTAATCTGCACAAGAAGAAAATGTAGAGCATAACTTGTATTACTGTTGTATAAAATCATGAGAGTTTATGCCAAGTGATCATTTTGATGATCATGATGATGGTCATTTACATGTATACATTTTGCCATAATACATCAACACACTACTCATCCCTCTCTTGAGGGTGAATTGACCTCTACAAAACTCTTGCGGCATTAGAATAACACACATACATATATGAAACATGATAGTATGTTAATTGCTGTGTGAACTCTTTGAACCAATGCAATTAACCCCCATGACAACTGCTGAATGTTGTGACTAACTCATAGGGCTGAGTTATGCTCCATTTAGACCAACTTCATAAATACACAGATGTACATGTATTTGAATTTTATATGAATACATCATACCTGGGAACACGTCCTCCAGTGCTGTTATCTCCTCCTTTGCATAGTCACACATGAAAAACCTAGGTGTCCACTCAGGATTCCAGTCTTTAAGGATCTGCAAGGGTTCCTTGATGGAGGCACAGTCCTCCGTCTCCAAAATGAAAGTTGCCACGGTCATGTAATTAACATTTGTTGGCACGCAGAGAAAAAAAACAGGCAAGGCATACTGAGTTGTTCTGTATGTGGCATCTAATAAACAAATCTCATTTCCATATCTCAGAAGAAGACGCTTTTGCCACTGAGTCTGGTGAACATAGAGGAACTTTTGCCGTGATCCATAAAGCATTTTCGTATGCTTCTCTCGGAGAGTCAGATGATCAATGTCCTCATCATCATCATCATCTGACAGTACTGGATCACTGATTCCTGCAAACACATGCCAAAAATTACATGTACAGTATGACTGGGACAACACATCAACTTTGATTATTTCATGAAATTTAAATCTCCTTATGACAGAAAATGGTAAAAAGATCAGCAATATGTATTCAGATGTATTGTGTATTAAGTGATATCAAAATATCATCATATTAAGGATGAATATCTGAGTGCGCAGACATTTCCACAAGCGAACATTTTGCCATATATTAACATTTTCCCTTCCAGTAATTTCTTCTTCTCAGACATTTATCCTTCCAGTTATTTCTCCTTCCCAGATATTTACCCTTCCATGCTCCTTCCCAGACATTTACTCTTCCATATACATTTTTTGTGTTCATTTCAATGGGAAAAACAAACAAAAATAGTCTTTGACACATCGATCTTTATTTTATCTATATTCAGTACAAAAGCCGAATATGACACATGTATCAAGTTTCTATGAAAATTAAAATACTATTTAGTAGTACAGTGCGTATCTAATAGGTTTTTTCAATGGTTTCTAAATACATATGGTTTCTGTGAAGAAATGGTAAACTAACACAGCAAATTTATGAGTCTACAGTGTACTTGATAGGCAAACCTATGTTCATCAGCCAGTGTTTAAGTTCAAGTTTGTCAGTGACTCACTCTGGTGACTCACTTCCTATTACGTTACCTAATATTTTCAGCTGACTGCCTACGAGTTTATTCGGTGTAATACTTTCCTCAAACACTATACTTGTTCAACAGCACTGTAAAGTTGGCTGACAATGATACATTTTTCTGTTATTTTATTATATTTGTTCAATGACAACATGGCAGTGTGACTAACGTCACAGGACCTACGAAGTAAGGTAGGCATCAGGACTCCGACGCGAACTGAACTCTTGGAAATTCCCCACCCCCAAGTTGAAATCCTGCCTGTATTAAGAAGGGCACTGCCCATGTGAGAATCACCAGTGATTTTCATAAAAAAAAATCACCAGAAATTTTCATCAAAGTGGGTCAGCTCAGAACTTGCTGGAAACAGACCCCGAATGCACCTTCATGCCAAAAATCAAGGTTCTAATGTCAACGGTTCTCCGTATTTTGCCGACGAAAGGGTTCGGATGGACTGACTGACTACCGGACAATTTGCAAATGGTAGCCTACTTCGCAGGCATGATTTATTCTGAAAATGTTGGCTGCTATGATTTTACACACGATGAAAGGGAAAATGTCAAGAAGGGGAAATGTGTTGGAAGTGAAATTGTCCAAAACGGGAAATGTCCAGAATGGGTCTTCGGAAGGGGAAATGTCCAGAGGGGAAAATTGCCCAAAAGTGGGAATTTCCAGAAGGGAAGATGATCAGGAGGGGAAATGTCCAGAAGGGGAAATGTTCGGTTCAGGAAATGTGCGAGACTCTGGAATGGGAAACATCCAGGATTCGAATATCTGCACATAAGTTCAATGCCTCACCAGGATTTTCAGTGTTGGGAAAGTCTTCTTTCAGCTGTAAAAAGAACTTGTCCTGAGGTTTGTCCTGCTTCCATCCAGCAACCAGTTGTTCCACATTAGCCTGTGAATATATGGATCAGATAGCAGGACATCAGTGGGACATGGTTGTATGAATGAAGGACAAACTACAATAATTTCATAACAGGTTATTGGTAATGTCTGGCTTTGTGGCATTTTATCGACATTTTATCTGCTTAGCATGCTTATTAGCCATAATACAGAAGTAAATGATCCACGAAAAGTCACTTATTTTTCTAGCTGATCCATGAAAACATGATTTCTTCCTGGCCTTCAGATATGTTAGTTAAAAACTTCAGTGTTTCAGTGCTCATAGAAATACCTAACTCTCTTTAAAATTAAATGTATACAATAGGCTGCTACTGAATGAACTGGAGGTGAATTTGTGCAAGCTACATATTCACATAAGTAGTGTGACTAATGTCAAGTAGGGTGAGGAAGATGACCTGGGGGTCCAAGTGTAATGTTATAGGACCTGAGTAGGTCAAATTCGTTGAAATACATTTTTAGTACGTTCCATTATACTCCTAAAAGAAACCACAACCGACATAGTGTGACAATGCAATGTTCATAAAACCATTAGTTAGCATTATCTTGCAAACCTGGTCTACATTACTGTGCCGTATGCGCATCACGGTGAGTAACATGTGGTTGCGTATGTCGGTCAAGCTTGGCCAAAATCTCTTATTAGTTCGTGGAGGCAGGGGCTGGTCCTTGAACATACTTCTTCGAAGATGCACTTCAAGGAGGAGACGCATCTGAATGGTGCTGTTAACATTGTGGTCAACAACCATTTTGCGAATGAATTCTTTCAAATTGTCATCAACCGATTGTATCAGTCCAGCAGCCTGTAGTAAAAACAGAGAGGAACAAGGAAACAATTAAAGTTACATGTAATAATTATTGTTATTATGGTATTCACTTGTGGATCAATGAGCAAACTTGTATGTAATGCATGCTTTAATTTCACAAGACTACATTTTGATCAAATTCCACCCTCTATGTGTTTCAACCATTCAATGCATGTACTGCTACAATTTTTAAAGTGAATACTTTATACCATGTCTTGTATATTGAAGGTATATAAAGAATATAGTTACAAATGAGTACAGTAAGCAAGTACATGCAAGTACCAATTTGGACACAAGAAGGTGACTCAGTAATTTTCCAACCTTAAGGGGTTTAAACGAAGGATGTGGGAATTTACTGCTGGATACCTATATTTATTGCTTGACTGGTTTAGACACACTCATCTTTAATTAATTGGTTCAGCGTGATTTAAGATTAAAGCCTATTACCACGAGTACAGGGCTACAGCCAATTTGAAGCACATGCCAGGTTTTTTAAGTGACACATTTACATATTCTGACAACTGAGATAGGTGAACGAGAAATGAACACCAACTGCACTGAAGAAAAAAAGTTTTGATTGTTACTGGTACTCACTGGTTGGGTTAGTTATCCACATGACTGGGTTAGGCATCCGCATGATTGGGATAGGTACATGCATGACTGGGTAAGGTAGTCACTGGTTGATATAATGTCAGTGGTATTGATAAGGTAAGCATTTCACCATAGGTCATACAATTAGACTGCACTGCCTGACTGTTAGTTACCCGCATGACTGGGTTAGGTACCCGCAAGACTGGATTAGGTACATGCATGACTGGGTAAGGTAGTCACTGGCTGATATAATGTTGTGGTATTGATAAGGTGAGCATTTCACCATAGGTGATACAATTAGACTGCACCGCCTGACTGGGTTAGGTACCCGCATGACTGGGTTAGGTACATGCATGACTGGGTAAGGTAGTCACTGGTTGATATAATGTCAGTGGTATTAATAAGGTGAGCATTTCACCATAGGTGATACAATTAGACTGCACCGCCTGACTGGGTTAGGTACCCGCATGACTGGGTTAGGTACATGCATGACTGAGTGGGGTAGTCACTGGTTGATATAATGTCAGTGGTATTAATAAGGTGAGCATTTCACCATAGGTGATACAATTAGACTGCACCGCCTGACTGGGTTAGGTACCTGCATGACTGGATTAGGTACCTGCCTGAGTGGGTTAGTTACCCGCCTGAATGGGTTAGGTACCCGCATGACTGGGTTAGGTACCCGCATGACTGGGTGGTATTGATAAGGTGAGCATTTCACCATAGGTGATACAATTACACTGCACTGCCTGACTGGGTTAGGTACCTGCCTGAGTGGGTAGTTACCCGCCTGAGTGGGTTAGTTACCCAGCCCTCCAAGTAAGTGGCGAACGCTCGTTCAGGTTACCAGGAGGTTACCGAGTTTGATTTTCCGGCGACCGTTTGTCCGTTCGCGATGTTAAGCTGTGATCGTCTGTGGATAAAATAAAAATACTGTCTGTTGTCACACAGGCCAAATTGGCCTTTATTGTTTGCTTGTTATTTCTTCATAACTGTAACACTTCAATCTGATTTCTGTATCCTCGACTGACCGGTTTGTTTTTGTTGAAAGATCGAATCAAATAAACAGGCTATTCATCGTACACGCAGTTTTACAAGTTACTGTCGCCCCGAAGGCATGGAAATTGCCCAGGTCGGAAACCCCGTTTCGTTTGATACTGCCGCAGCAAAGCCTGGTTCCCTACGATAAGTAGGTCAGTCGGGGTTTACTGAAACAAATCGGTCTGGTGTGCAGTGTGCGCGCATCAACGTGCATCGTACGTTTGACAGTTGGCATCTGCTGTGTTTGTTCAATACTTTGTTAGAAATGTCAACGAAATCCAGAGAAACTGAGAACATTTCTGAAATGACAGTTTCATCTCTTCTTCCTTTACAAAGTTCACAGTGAAGACAATATCACTAAGTAAGTGGAGTTGCAAAATTTGCAGTCGGCATTTTGCGGACATTCGTTCACAAGCAACACTTCACGGAAATTCGCTGGCTCGAATTATATCATACGCCGATGGCGTTGATTATGTACATAAAAGCAATGTTTCCAGACACGTAAAACCTGGATCTCTTCAAGCCTGGGCTAAAACCAATCTCACCGGCAAAGATGACAGTCAAAGTGAAAGTAACAAAAGAACAACAACAACAACCACCACTCAAACCCGGCGGCGAGACAACTGTTTGAAAAAAAATGCACGAACACAATATTGAAATCATATCAATACAGCATATTTAATGAAATGAAGGACAGTACTCAAGTTGTATGTAGTTTAATATATAGTTTTATTTCATCAGTACACAGGTAACTTCAGTTTTACTGTTTCAACAAAGCTGAAACCAAAACAGTTCAAAATATCAATTACAACTGACTATTCACTGAATTTTATCAAAATTGCTTCATTTAATAATGTATTATCATTGCTGTCAATTATGTGTTCAAGTCAGCCAAAAATTGAGAAAACCGTACAACAGCGACACTCACAATGACATCCTCACAATCACATTAATTTTGTAAAAAGTGCCAAATTTTAAATATTTCATGACAGTCAGTATCCATTCAGATGCTTCTACTGAAAAACATAAACTAACATTTTAGATGATATTTAATAATTAATTACATGTAAGAGCACAAAATTCATTTCGTACTATTTGCAATATCTATGAAGTACATGTAGACTAGCAAATAATACCTGCACCTGTACATACAAGCAATCAGTTTTACATGTACTAAAAGCAATATCTCGACTTCAGACTTTACAAAATTGAATGATTTAACATGATTGGAAGTGTCGTACAAGAATATTACATCTGAGTTAACACGGCCAAGCGAATATCATTTATCTCTTTGACAACAACCCAAAAGCACGCGCGGTAACCTGTTTTTCTGAACCGGGTTACCACTTCTTGTTTTGTGGTAACCTGTTTACAGGTTACCACAAACCATCCTTAATTGGAGGGCTGCATTCCATTATGAAGAAAAGCCCTCGGTGAAAACTGGTCTGTTACAATCAACAACGATTTATCCCAACACTAACACTGCAAAATCTCTGGCACCACTTGTTATACATGTAGGGTCAACAAAGTATAGTGACGGGTTCCCCAATACGGGCGACATAAAGTGACGCCAATTATCATTGATTGAATTAGGGTCAATGTGGAACATGGAAAGGTTTGGCAGTCACAGTTTCGACAGGTTTTTCTCATACAGCTACGAGGATATATCTACCACAGTCAATCAATCAAATGCTTTGACAATAATTAAGCAAAACAGAACCATCAAAGCCTGTGAATCCAGACCTCAATGGATGATGACATAAGAGGTTTCAAAATTCATATCAGAATGCGCCAATTAGGACTAAGCTAAGGTGGATCACATGTACACGCAATCACCATGTGTCAATACAGACACATGAATTTGTCATTGAATTTTCACATTCCTATAAATAGAAACTGTGAAGAGGACATACTTGAGAAAAAAGAGATCCATCTGTTAGCTTTCACCGAGATAATCATGGCCATTAATGACCTGTATATAATAATGACAAGATAATGACATGAATATGGACCTAACTCAGGTGAATATATATACAATTTAAGCAATCTGGTATTAATTTCAGGTTACCAGAAGTATTGTCATGCGAATCCTCGGAATAACAGTGCTCTTTGTTTTGACGCGCACATGTTTCACAAGCTACGTGCCAGCAATCTTGGAGTCGGGTTTTCATGTACTTTACATGCAAATCAGAAGATAAACCCATGCCCAGCTGGCCTATCTCAAATTGTCAGACATCCTTTGCCACCAGATGTAGATTGAGTTGAACTAAATAAATTACTCAATCTTTTATATGTCTTGTAATTCTGACATACCATGCAGCATGTATGAAAGGCCAAAATAAAAGTCTTTTGTTTTTGGTCATAAGCCTAAAAAAAGAGGTGAGATGAAGCGGCATTTTTTATTTTGCATTTTTATCACATGAAAGGGAATGAGTCAGACTCATATTTTTTCACAGCTAATTAAACATGCTCTATGTTGAAAGATGAGCTCTTTCCAAATAGTTGAGCATGTTGCTGTATCATCCAATCAGATCTCACTTAAGGTTTTAATTATGAGTGCTTCATTATTTACTAATTTTCTTCCTTACTCCCCTATCAAAATAGATCAAAGAAAATGCCAATGTCCAACAAAAGTAAGACAATGGCAAAATCAGCGAGTTTTTCCCCCTAACCAATTATTTTTTCTTCTGAAGTCAGAACCACTTCACTCAACAGGTTAAAGATATCTACCTCTCTAAAATTGAGGTAAGAATGGTCTTTTTTACTTAATAACTTCATATTCATCATAACACTTCAAAATCTCCAGGCAATCTTTAAATCTCGGCAAGCTCTTTAAATCTCCAGGCGATATTTAAATCTCCAGGCAAAGCTTAGCTCACATAACAGAGATTTTTCAATGAAAGTGTGCATAGTCTAAATTTTAATGAAGAACAAAACATCTTTTACTTTATAAATTAGATGGACATTTTTTTTTTTTTTTTTTGAATACCATCCAATGCGGATATGCAAGTCCATGGTCGCTCTCGGTCCTCTTGGCACCATACATGTAGTAGTCAATTCAGTGATAAGACAATGGTGAGGTTAGATGTTCTGCTAGTCCCAGAGGATGTGAAACTCGATCACTGCACCAAACAAATCTATCGATATCTAGTCATTATGGCAATTTGGTATTCAAAAGAACAAGCTAGACAAAAGTCTGAAAACCAACAAAAGCTGTCTGCGATTTTTCTGCCTCGCAGCTTTCATTCAATCGAGAAAGCCACTAGACGTCACCCCCAAAATGTTGTGAAATCTCCATGAAAAACATTCCCGGCTAATTCTGACTGTTGCTCTGGTGACCTCAATGGGATGGAGAAAGGAACGAGAACTAGAAATAAACACAAGAACGTCTTCATTGTGGAGAATACCGCGAATACCTAATAAATGATACTGGGAAGCCCAGAAGGCAAAACCGCAGACCGTTAAATAATGTAATCAGCCCTTAGTTCCTTAATTATATTGCTGAATTACTATACAAGTCACTGTTACCATACACCTATATGAACAGTTGGCTCCGCCTGTGGATCGGACCCAATAGAGCACTGCAAAAGTGAACAAGAGTTCAATTCAATTCCATTCAACCCCCAAATCTGCCGGTTCGTGGCAACACTAGTCGACGTTGTCTGAAGGATCCAGGCTTTTGATGGACCTGCGCAATCTGATAGCAGATTTTCATACATCTGCTGTTGTTACGATGTAAAATTTCAAAATAGTTCAGATGGGGAAATGGTTATGTTGGAAGATGAAGTGTGAGTGAGGGGGGGGGGGGGGCATGCTCCTGGGGGAAGCAGAGTCCATACTAAGTGCAGCATGATTGTTTAGCGTGAGTGATAGCTCATCTGCACGCAAACACTCACGTAAATTCATGTCACAAGAGTGATTTTTAGCTCACGTAAACGGTCATATTTTATATTGTATTATATTGCAACCACTCGCCTGACTTTCGAATACCCTCTCCTAAATATTTTGACGTGGGTTATTTTTAGCTCGCGTACTCAATTCTAAACACGATGCCCTCAGATAGACAGTCGACATGGTGGAGCATGCATGGTGAGGAGTTGGTGCATTATAAGTGTACATATAGCATGATGTAAGCCCCTGGAATATATGAGGGGTGAGTGAGTGAGTGAATAGAATTTAACGTCGCTTTCAACAATATTTCAGCTATATCGCGACGAACCAACTAAACACCACCCAGCCCTGTTGTGTTCCTGCTACATGTACTTCAAAGAAGAAATCTTTGAAGCAGCATGGAACCAGACACCCTCCATCCACCCTATAAAACACTGAGGACAGCGCACAAGACACAGACATAACGCCTACATGGTGCAACAAAGACAAGCGATATTAGTGCTAGACATCACATATCAAGTTGTGGATGGGTCGAGGTTTAGTTCATGAGACAGAGGAGATTAGTATCCTTCGGGTGCCGACATGCCGGTAGTGGGGTATCCGATAAGTGTAAGGAATATATGAGGGTTGAAGATAGATCTTCAGAAACATCATTGTGGCAAAAGTGCTTTGGCATTTACTAATAACAAGAGGGTGAGACTCACAAAAACCCTCACCTTCCCAAGCATATGAGAAATATGCTGAGAATGTGCAACATATTACAGCTATACTAATTATCCAGAATTGTTCTTTTTAGAGAATATCAGCAATTCTGCAGATATAACAGCTACATTCAAGAATATATATCTCAGGATTGTAGAATACAAGTAGATGAATAAGTTTCCAAAATTTGGTATCTGTATTGAGCACAGTTCTTCAGATATAACTGGTTACATTCAAGCATATCCAAGATTAGTACACCCGAAAAGGGACATAACTCCATAAAATAAGGGCTGAGACGATGATTTTTTTTGTACGCTTCTAGAATACAACAAGATAAATAATTAAGTTTCCAAAATTTAGCAGTTGTACCGAACACGGACCTGCAGATATATAACTTGTACATTCAACTACAGATCACAAAATCAGAAATTATTACATCCAAATGGGGCATATATGGGCTGAGACAACTAATTTTTTTGTAGGCATCTAGACTACAACTGGATAAGAAAGTTTCCTCATAATTTGGTAGCTGTACCAAACACAGTTAATTATATATAACTCAGGGTACATACACTTACAGCAGGAAAAAATCCAGGAGTTTTCCAGGACTTTCCAGGTCAATAATTTTAATTTTCCAGGAGTCATTACTACAATAACTCGCAATGAAGGTGAGCAAATTCACAAAGTTCATGAACAAATTTTGGCACAGTAAAGCATGGCATCACATTGCTGGTTGTCCCAGAAGATGAAAGTGTAGTTCTTCCAGGAGTTTCCAGGAGTTTAACTTTTTTTAAGCATTTTCCAGGACTCTCTCCAATTCCAAGGGTTTTGGGGACTTTCCAGGAGGTGTATGAACCCTGATAACTTGTTACATTCAAGCATATATCACAAAATCAGATATATCTGCCCCCTAAAATGGGGCATAACTCTGTAGAATAAGGGCTAAGGCGAGTGATTTTTTGTTGGCATCTAAGAATACAACATAAATAGGTTTCCAAAATATAGTAGCTGTATCGAACAAGTTCTGCAGATATAGTTGGTTACACTCAAGCATATAGGACAGAAATAGAAATTAAGGCCGTCCTTAAAATTATCTGGGTTTCCGGTCACCCGACCGACCCATCAAAAACTGAAAATCGAGGGTCGGCGGTTTTATTATTATTTTTTTTTCACGAGAAGAGAAATAAAATCCAAACCTGGTCTGTATTTGCAAGCTAATTCAATTCGTCTATCTTCTACAAATGATTGTTCTCGCTGCTCTAAAATGCATTTTTTTTTCACAATAAAATGTTCGCCGGTCGTTAACAGCGGTCGAAATAACGCCTGCATGCCTACCTGCCGCCGGCAAGTGAATTTTCCCGGCGACAGGTTGAAAAAAAATCTACCTGTCGCATGCGGCAAGTAACATTTTATCTAGCAAAAACGATACAATGCGATCAATTTTCGTAAATACCTTTTAGAAGTCTAGATCTATCTGAAGGAACGGACAATCCAAGAAATAATCCATTGGAAATTTATTTCAAGCCGATCTTTGGCCATTGTTGGACCTTGTTGTTGGTCTTCTCTCGCTATCAACATTTCCCGCGCCAAATCTACTTCCGGTTGCGCGTCAACACTTGCGCGGTAGTCCGGTGCAGGCAAAAGTCGGACCTGTTCTGAAACGGAATCGGACTATCTGGTTTTTTTTCTTCCAGTTGGTAAATAATATTGTTGGTTTCTTTTCTTTGGCTTCTATTCACAGGCTGAAATTTTTTTATGCAGACATTTCAGTTAATTGATAATTCCAATGGGACTCTGGTGGCTGATTCTAGTTTATTGGAATCATCAATTTACAAGGGGAGACTTCTGATAAATATAAGTAAATATAGTTGGGATACTGGTTAAGCTCACCTCAAATTGGATCTAAATTCTTTGATATAATGTCACATGTGCCATCTAAAGTTTACATGATAGTCAACAACAAAGCTTTTTGCAGTTCTAATTGCAAAAATTAGGGGGAATAGTTGTCTTTGACATATCAATGTTTCCACTGGTGCTCAAAGTTTTTAAAGAACATGTGTGCCAAACGAAAAAAATTAATAATAATAAATTTTAAAAAACACCCACCACATGTTTTGAAAAGAAACAAGGTCGCCTAAATGGAATAAATTCAATTATCCAGACTCCTGGCCTTTGTGGTATTGTTTTTCCTTTGTCATGTTAATGGACAAAACTTTCCAACATATACCCATATTGAGATTTGTAGTGTCGTAGGTGATTGAACTCCACTTTCAAATGTGCCTATCAGAAAAAAAAGAAAAAAAGAAAAAAAAATTGCCTACCTACCTACCTACCCATCTTTTGCAATGGTCCGTTACCTGAAACAGGCATATTTTTAAGGATGGC